>KN887010.1:0-30222 GCA_000934455.1 Apostichopus parvimensis
GTTGGCCCAACATTTGTTTGCCAACTCAACATAACACCAACCATTGCCAACGTCTGCCATCCATTAGCCAACATTGGCCCAACGCACGGTGCTATCTGGGGTGCTATTTTCTGCCCTATCGGCGTTCCACTCTTTCCTTTCTAAAAATAGATTGATTTTGTTGTTGCTATGTAGTTTAACCACGCTGATGCTACTGCTACAGTAATTTACGATATCATTTCATTAATTAAATTTAGTGGGTTCAGTCCCCAAAGGAAGACATAAGGTATGATTGCAACATATTATTAATTGTAACCTTTAAGATCACAAATGTTTTGTTTATCTACTTACTGTGGCTCCTTGTATTATTTCTTGGGCCTAAATTGTGCATTTGCTCTCCGTAGTAATGCATCCTAGTCATGTTAATATGTATAGTACAGTGTGTAAGGCGTATCTTTCTCTATGACTTCAGTGTGTTAATAATATTAAGGCCTAAGCCTATTATCTTGGAGGTAAATGCATATTGTTAACTGTGTGTGCCTACGCACTGTCGATTCATGTCCCCTAGCCTACATATTATGTCATATAAGTTCCAATTAACTGTTCAAGTGTGAGTGAATGTTAGTGGTAACACCTTAATTTGTGGTAGGACTACTCCATAACTGCACATGTCCTTGAGTTTGATTGCATATATATGATGTATTGTGTTGCATGTATTGAGGTTTTCAGGTTAAATCAGTATAGTAAGTTTACCAATTACACAAATCACTTACATTGTAAAGGTAAAAGGTTGTTACTTCTCCTTCTCAGTATTGACGGTTTTATCAGAGAGCCAATACATTACAACCCGTAACAGAACTTGATGTCCAGAGTAATTTTTTGAAAGTGTCTATTCTTACGACGAGTCGTAACAATAATTGCCGATTACGCATGCGCAGTTGCTATTTTACAACTAGGAGTACTATTTTTACAACCATGAGTAACAATAATTTCCAGTTAGGGTTAGGGATAGGATTAGGAGTTAGGTTTAGGGTTACCCCTACTACACGCACAGTTGCTTTATTTACTTTACTGCGCATGAATTCGCCGATGTTGTAAGAATAGTTTATAGATAATTGTTACGACTAGTCCTAAGAATAGCCACGGCCTAATTTTTGGGCTGGAGCCCGCTACACTGGTATGTTACATGCCTATAGCATAGGCATATGAAGTATACTTGATACTTCACCGACTAAAATCATTGACATACTGTAATTTGGGTATGGTCAGCACTCTACTACAAGGTTACAAATTCAACAAAATTGCCTTTACTCCAGCGCAGCTAGTTTTGTGGTCCAAGCACTTAGGCCTATATTATTGAAACAAAGTTACGTCAGTCGACAGCCTTATACGAAATTTGGAGGGGAAATGGCATGATGTCGTCATGCTTACATCACTGGTGCGTGAAAGGATGCCCGTAATTTTCATGTCACAGACTACGGCCTCAGGGGTAGCATAGCCTAGCCAGTCAGTACAACCATGGAGGTAAAAACAGATCAAACTCAATTTTCACAGGCTTTGAATCCGTTGGTCACAGTGCATTAATCGTGTACTTCAATATGCGACCGTTATAGGCTACCCTATATGCCAGTACCGATTGCTGAATGAATTGTTTCATAAAGCTCAAATTTGAACCTTTAATAGACCTTTCTTTAGTACAAAATTGCAGGGAATTCTGTAGAGACTTTAAGCATTTGTCAATCAATACACAAACAGTTTAATAAGACCTACCTCAGGTGCTTTGTTGAGACACGGTCTTTTTTTTCGTGCCACATTTGCAATGATAATCGCAAAACGAACCAAACGATTTACACGGGCATCCAACTCCGGCTCGCCTGGTAGGTTTACCCCGTTGACAAGTGCCACGACACTTGCAAGACATCGGCTCCGATTCTATTCGAGAATCCAAGAAACTGGAATGTTTAGATGACATAATGCAACGTTTAAACCGTCCTCAGTGAAAAATAATGTTTCTGTTGTACGCTAAGTGATGGTTGAATTAAAACTGATCGTTGTGCTGCATATGTCGTTATGTGCTGTCCTACATATGTACATACATCATACAGTGTACTGTACAGTGTTTCATGAACGGTTTCTCGGTAACGAAACGGTTATAGCGCGCATAACGCGATATTTACGGTAAACGGTAATGCCAGGTGCAAATCATGCTGAATAAAGAGAAAGTTCTTTTAAAGCTTGAAATCGAATTTTTAGTTACAAAAAATCTCATATTTTTCCCGTACTACAAATATTGACTTAACAATTTTAACAGCAAAATCATGAGAAATGAACAATGTATGTTTTAATAACTTTTACCCATGACCCATGTGAAAGGAAAACCATTTCCGCTAGCAATTCTTTCAACCAATGAAAAAATGTAAAATAAAAATACTTTGTCGTTTGAGAGACGAAATCTGGCCTTTAACATATTTGGCATAAATGTAGCTGAGGGTACAGATGAAATTATACAAATGCCCACTGATGATGTAGCTATGCAATCACTCATTGAACAAGTAAATCCTCTTAGCCCATCATGTTTATGTGGCATAGACCATTACCACAAAACTATATGCTGGAATGTGTTACATAGGAATGAGCAAGGGGAGTAAGTCTAACATGTGGAAAAGCAATTTGTGACAGTATACCTGGATGTAGGTAGTGTATTTGTGACATGTGAAGAAATTGATACCTCCAGGTGTGATTGCTATACCTCCGATTCGGCTTTCGTTTAATTCATACCATTTGAATAGCTGCATTTGTGTAATTTCTCATTCAATTTGGCTGCCAGTTTGCTTTGGTAACAAATCGTATCCTGGTAGAAATTCCAGTAGAACCCAGTTACAAATCAAGAAGGTTCTACTACGGTCTACTATGTTTAACTGGATTTCAACTGTGTTTAAATGGGTCTTACTGGGTTCCAACTGGACTATGCTGTGCAAGAGCTACAATCCTCGACAAAAATAGATGGGACACCCCACTCCCCGTATCAATGTTGCAGTTTCTGAGCGCTTTTGGCTACAACATTGAACGGGGGGAAGGGGGTGCGCTTAAACCAATATCGCTCGTTGCTGCTCATACTGTCCCATCATTTTTGTCGAGGATTGTAGGTTGAACTGGGTTTACACAATGTTCAACTGAGTTTGTTCAGACCCAACTGTCAATTTGAACTATGTTTGAACTGATCCAGCTGGGCTTCAACTAGGTTTCACTGGTTTTTGCACTAGCCCAACTGGGTTTGAACTATGTTGGCTGGTGAACTTACCCTGTTGGGGTTGAACTAGGTTTCATTGGTTTTGCACCGGCCCAACTGAGTTTGGACTATGTTGGCTGTTGAACTGACCCAGCTGGGGTTTAACCAGGTTTCCATGCTTTTGAACTGGTCCAACTGAGTTTGGACTATGTTGACTGGTGAACTGACCCAGCTGGGGTTGAACTAGGTTTCACTGGTTTGGCACTGGCCCAACTGGGTGTAAACTATGTTGGCTGGTGATATTTCTTTCTTCAGATCGATTGTATGAGTCACCCATGTCTCTTTGACAACTTACACATCGTTGTCATTGTCCTCCCCATCATCATCAATTTCGTATTTGTTCTTTAGACCATGACGTAAAACCTTCGATGGACTGAAGAACAAAGACAAAAGTGACAAGGAGGAGGAGGGTGATAATGTGTACGATGCGGTAGAAACTTGGATGACCATGATCCAACTCAATAAGGCCATATCCCAACACTTTGTTTTATCTGTTTTGTTTGCGTTTGTTTTGCTTTAACAATCATGAAGTTTAATAAGCTATTATTATTATTATATTATTTTTTAATACTTAAATAGGATAAAGCAAAGTTAAAAATAATAATTCTAATAAAAGCAATGAGTGCATATTGTTCGCACCTCTCATAGGGCTGTCAGCACCGAACCCTACTTGAAGGACGCCCCTAAATTGTCCATCTCATCCCGCCTCCGCCTCCCAAAAAGGTGCGAAAAGGGCATACTATACTACTCTGGTGAACTGACCCAACTGGGTTTAACTAGGTTTCACTGGCCCAACTGGGTTTGGACTATGTTGACTGGTGAACCTGCCCAGCTGAGGTTGATCTAGGGTTCACTGGTTTTGCACAGGTTTGATGGGGTTTGAAGTAGGCTGTTGGTTTTTACAGGTTTTTAATGAGGAAGATATACAACTAAAAGAAGGATAGAATGGCTTAATGTTAATAAAAGGAAGCAATTATTTTACAGTATGTACAGGTAGTGACATTTCCCAATACAAATGCCGTGGTTCTCATCTAAGAACTTGCAATGATGCATTAGCAATAAAATACTGATAGTTATTTACCTCCCCCATAAAGAAAATAAAGAAAACACACAGTGCATTCAATTTATAATTTAGATTTATTCTTTATCATACAAAATTGTTGATATGATGTATTATTTATTTGCACATCGTAATATCGTAATAACATGAAAAAAGTAATACTCCATCTTCAAACTGTATCACATGAAGTAGTAAGGTAATTTTTGATGAGGAAGATATAGAAGTAAAAGTCGGATAGATTATCTTAATGGTAATAAGAGGAACCAGTTAATACAGCGGTTAATATATATATATATATACACTATATACAGGTAATGACATATTCCAATGCCCTGAGCCTAATCTAAGAACTTGTTATGATGCATTACCAATAAAATACTGATATTTACCTCCCCCATAAAAGGATAAATAATAATATAATCAAAACATACAGTGCATTAACTTATAATATAGATTGATTCTATATCATACAATGTATAATCGTTCATATGATGTACTATATATTTGCACATTGTAATATCATAATGCAGTGTAAGATGGAAAAAGTAATATTCCATGTCCAAACTGAATATTGCATGCAGTATAAAGAAATTGCATTGTTGCATTCAAAAAGGTCAAATAATTAATGGCTGCAGCATCAGCCTCCCAAAATGAATTTCACATATACCCCCATGACTTTCATGGTTGAGTGAAACCCTCTAGATTGCAATTTTCTAGCTGAACAGCTGTCACTCTGCACTGCACTGCGGACAGGTAAAATATGTAATACTTTCTGGCCCAAAACATGTAGAACATGTGAAGAAAAGCCTGCTCATGGATTGTTTTACCCGGGGTTTCATTATACATCCAAAATGAAGGCCAAGGCCCCCATTTTATTGTTTGTGTTAGCATGTATATTATATATGATTGATATAAATAATGGTTGCTAACTCTCTCAGTTCTTAATCATAAGTAACAAACATTGTTGAGTTCACATAATTAAATGAATCAGTGCTGTGTACAACTCTTTGTCAAATATATATGTGAAATATTATAAAGCCACATAGCTGGCTGGAAACAAATGAAACTCATCTCTCCAACATCAACTAAAAAACAACTTCCACACAGTTCTGTTGCTGCAATTGCTGACACATTTTCAGAAATATGTGCACACAACTTTATTGGGAAAACATGTGTATTGTTTTGTGGGTCTTGAAAACCATTATCTGGGACAAAGTGCATCATTTTCTACAAAATAATGCATTAATTTTGTATACGTAATACTTTTTGGATCTTTCCACCCTGTCCATTTGACCCAAGTATAACATAGTAGCTTTGGTGTATTTGCTGTGAATGATATATGATACCATCTTTCCCCAAACGCTTATATACCACTGATTCATTTACTACTTCAAGTTCATTTGACAAGTAAAGTATTTTGCTCAGCATCACTTAATAGCTGAACAGAGCCTGCGCCATATTTTTCCACTGAATCCATAAATTATGTTGGCTGGAGCTTTCGCGGAGAAAGCATTTCCTTACATAAGGCTTTGATTCTGTCGGATACCATGTAATTTGCTCCAAACAATGGCAGAGCCCTTACAAGGAAAAACTTGTACATGGCTTGTAGCATTATACCCCTATTGCCCTTAAAGACATTTTTATTAACCATTTGCTGTTTGAAAAGGGAACATGAATGCGTCCAAAGAGGTCCCCACATTTTGACACTTTTTGCAAGATGGACTAATGAGTGGACATTGGAAAACATTGCTTTTTCGCCATAAAGCAACTGCATCTGACCTACAAAATTAAACAATAAAATATCAGCTGTATTGACATCTTCTGGACTAAGGGACTTTTGAAGTAACATGTAGCAACCCTCAACAAGTGCGTAGATGTTTCTCAAATACTGATCTGGTTAAACACCATGCAAGCATGGGATAGGAAAATAAAATAACCAGTTGTACCACTAAATGGCTTTTCAGTGTTTCCTTTCTGTTATTGGTCGTGGCATACGAGACACAATGATGGGACCTTAATTGATTTGATGATTTTATCAAGCCTATTCCAAACATTTGGTTGACCAATATAATACAAACTTGTTTTCTCGGCTACTAAACCAAAGTTCAGCAAGTTGTCTTGCTACACCAAGGAGAAGGCAGTGTATGAAATCAGGAGGGGAAACCCCAGATTAATGGAAACTTTGGCAAATTGATTACAGGTGTTGGACCTTTAAAACCACGTACGATGCGACCTTCATCTAAAGCCTTGCTCATGTCTTCCAGCAGTTCATCACCACATCGCTGAGCAAAATCACAAAACATGAACAGGGTACTTGACCACCCTCTACTGCTCGCCCAGGATGATAACATAAACCATAACCCATGTATCCATTAAACTGCAGGCGGCATCAGCCCAACAACAAATCCCGTAGAACTTGCTTCTAATTATTTCAGCCTCATTTTCCCACTCAACACCATCATCAGCCAAAATTCTTGCTTCTCTTACAAACTTTTCTCCAAATATATTCATACGAGGCTCTTTTTTGCCGAACCATACACCAGCAAGCAGTAATTTGTCATTGTTAAACTTGGTGGAAGCTAATTAATAAATATATAGATTGGCCACAGGGAGTAACCTACAGACTTAAAGACTGTATTAAAAGTGTATGTGAAGTTATTTTTAAAATTATGTACTTCCTTTCTTGAAGATTTTTCACAATTTTAGCATCCAAAATATTTTCCAAATTTCCTTCCTGTCTGTTGTACCTATAAGCCACGTTCACTTTTATGTCCTCCCTTTCAAATAAAATCTTTATCCGATGCTTCAGACCAGATGTAATGAGGAAGTTACTATCTTGCATGTTTCCAACATTGTAATCTCTCTGACAATGTGGGCAAGAGACTACACATACATTAATGCCTTGCCAGGTTCTTAGAAAGCTCAAACAATAACTGTCATAAAAATGAAATGGTGAATTCCAAAAATTTATTCTAAATAACTTCTGAAATATATATTTTGATGCTGGTATAACAGCTCTTCCTCATATGTTATTAATAATATGCAGAAGATCCACCATGGCAGCTGTAGAAAGACAATGCCGCATCAGAAAATTCATCACCATCAGGATTACCTCAGCCTTTGTTACTTGTGATCCCTGGAAAAGTGGTTCATTCTGCGTCTCATCTGCCTGGAATGTTGCTTCATCATCTGCTGGGACATCACTGTCTCTGAAGAAGATGAGGGGCTGCTGGCTTCTTCAGATGGTGGATCTGAATCATCACTTTCCATTTCAACTGTTAAGTCAGCTGCTGCAGTGTTTTCAGAACAATTCCCTTAAGAAGCAGATGAAGAAACCTGAAAAATATACAAGTTTGGCAATTGATATAGGGCCAAGCGAATGTTGCACAGAGTACAACACTGCAAAAGCGTAATTAAAAATAGCCGCTTGATTTTTTTTTAAATCACCACAGTGGCAATCTTACTTTCATTATCCTCCATCAGGATTTTTTCAGCACCCAAGGTTTTCATTTAGTCAAAACCCAATGACCCTTGCCATAGGACACTTAGTTTGTATGCCTACGGGTTATATGTATGCATATTTAATTACGAATACAAGTCACTTATAAATGAAGTTCACCGGAAATAAAGTTCGCTGCAGGTACACTGTAAAAACTGTAAACGTCTGACCCGTTTAGCTTGACGAGTCAGCAGTTTAGAATGTGTTAACAATGCGTTCAGGTAGTATGTACCCTAAACGCTATTGTATGACATATCCTAAACACTAGTGTTTAAGAGTAAAGTGTTTAAGGGGAAAAACGTATTTGTTTTCATGCAACAACTACTGTTTGAATAGCTGATGTAAAATATATCATTTCAGAAAAGTTCGAGTAAATTATGAATAAATCGGTTTTTTCTTCTTCTAAATGTCATGTTAAAACGACCATTACTCTATAATGACAGTTATTTTGACCTGTAAATCTTTGCAATCTATTTCTTTTTCCATTTCTGAACATGTTTAACAGATATATGTAAATAGCTTAGCTTCGTTTACTTTCAAAATAAATAAGAAACCGCTGTTTTGAAAACGATGCTCAGAAATTCTAAACATAATGTTTAGGTTTGTTTGTGGTGCTCTAAACACTCGGAATGTTTAGCGAACGCCGACCTCGATGCAACCTGTTAAGCCCGGGTCATCTGCGCGATTCAACACGCGATTCATCTCGCAATACAATTGAAGGTTGAATCGCGTAGTTAGACACGGGTATCAACTTGTTGCGCAATAAAAGTTGCGACGTCGATTGGGGTTGATTTGCAATAGAGCAATGTCCTAATCTGCGCAACTTCTCAGAAGCAATCAGAAGCCTTCCTCATGTAGTTTGGCAGGCGCTAGAATTGTATTTGAGCCGAACGACACCATGGCCACCAGAAATACAATTAATATTTTTGACTTTATCGAGAGTTACAGGGAAAAAGAGTGTATGTGGAAAAATGAAAAGAAGGAATATTCAGACAGGAATATTACAAGGACAGCTGTGGCTAGCTTAGCCTCGGAATTAAATTCAACTGGTGAGAAAAATATCATCAAAGTTGCAGTTTTGTCGTAATTCAGCGAGGGTCTGGTACTTCAGCTATGGTCCTAGGCCGAGACCTATAGGCTATAGTGAATAACCGTTCATGATGCATGACAACTAAAACCCTTTTGGTATCTGCATCTTCACTAGTATAACTCGAAAATAGGCCCAACAGTCGAATCTTCACAAAAGCATATTGCATGCAGCCGTTATCTTTTCCAAGGATGACGATGTGAACAGTTTCATATGGTCCTTAGAAATGTTGAGGTGTCCTCCGGCGAGACCAAACTAAAAAAGAAAGGGCGACTTGACCGCCCACTATAGCATATAGGCTAGGTACGTCTGCCTTAATTTACTTAGTCGATGCCTCATCCACCGTTACCTGTGCCTTGTCGACCGTTGCTACGATTAATTGGAATTATTACTTCATTAATAAATGTTAACAATTAAATTATCAATCTCCACATTAATGGTATTTTCATTACTACTATACCGCTTTAACAACATAATTTAGCTGACAGCTTTGGCAAGTGAACATTCGAAGGATTGGTCACCAAGCAAGATTGCTGAACTTACGAAGTCGAATGTTCGATGATTTCATGAACGATAACAAACAGTTTGAACAATGTTTCATATGACTCCGTATGGAAAGAGGAGTGATTCGATTCGTCATCGAAGAGTTGTGTGCCAGCTTAAAATGGGAGTAAATTGTTATATAGGCCCATTCCATTGGGACGCAATCGAGTCACTCGTTCTCCCCGTTTTCTAAACTAAGCCTAGGCTAGGCCTAACCTTACGCTAGTTCGAACCATAGGCTGTACTCTAGACGGA
The DNA here is from genome assembly GCA_000934455.1 of Apostichopus parvimensis. Taxonomy (NCBI): domain Eukaryota; kingdom Metazoa; phylum Echinodermata; class Holothuroidea; order Aspidochirotida; family Stichopodidae; genus Apostichopus; species Apostichopus parvimensis. Next base: position 9,713 of record KN887010.1, read on the forward strand.
CTTATGTTACTACAAAGTACAAGCCTAGGTTACTTAGTTACTTCAGTTAGTATGACCTAGGATGGTGGTACCTTACAATGGTGCATGTAGGCCTATGTCACGAATTTGACTGTAACTAAGTACTAATGATTTGTGTTATATGTTTGTACAAAATATTTCTGCCATGTGTCCAAACTTCCAAAGAGTTAACATATCTGTTGCACAAACTCGAAGAGCACACTAACATATATGAGTAACAAGTTAAAGCTCTCGAATGTTGAAGATGGCAGGCTGCATATTATTGCAGACCAAAGAAGGGTGGATTATTTCCGGGTGCTTATAAAACACGTTTGCATCGTGAGTCATCTTTTTGAAAGGAAAATACTGCAGGTCAATGTGGTTGTGGTATAGCTCCTTCCTCGCCAGGCACACACAAGGCAAATGGTGAGGTGCACAAAATTATGCATGTGATGCACCAAACTGGAGGGATGCAGTAAAATTAACAACTAGAAAAAGGCCTTCCTTAGAGTTTACAATGAATGGAATCAAATTGAGTTCATAAAATATACACAAACATATGGTTGATTTGTCATGGGTTTTGTGTAATTTAATGAGTAAACATAGCTGGTACATTTCAGTTTTGCAATTAACTAAAACAACAATAATAAGCAATTTACTGAATGTAAAATTAAGGTAGCGTAAAGTATATATATGATTGTTGAAAACAATCGTTATGATGAATGGGTTCTTAATGGAATGGGATTAAAGGTATTTTGGGGCCATTACAGACTACCTTTAAAAGGAGACCTTTTCAATATTTGTTGTTCACCATATAGTTTTATTATTTTCAGAAATAGAAGTTAACAAGCTCGTTAGAAGTTTGAGAACGTACTATTGGAAGGAGCTTGGAAAGCTGAAGTGTACGCCAAGTGGCAATATTTCTCTGCCCTTGACACTTTCTTAAGGCCTTACACAACACCAAGATCATCAAAATCCAATTTGGTAAGTGGAATATTCTTACAAATATAGTTACTGAAAACTTAACATACGAAAAGGCTACTGATTTGCTAACAAAGTTTATATTTTCATTTTAATCCTTCTGTTTTGATTTTATGTCCGTTATGTACACGTGCGGTGCTTACAGAAGTACCAAAAAAGATGTCTTAATCCTTAATTTGCCATTGCCATGACACCTGACCTTCGTTGTTAAAGTAGGTGCAAAATTTCTCCCTAATATTGCGTGCATCTGCAGATGAGTGATTTGTGTTGCTACAGGGAAGGTCAGCAAGACCATTCAAACCAAGAGCATGATTTTTACGCCATCCTCCCTCATTCATTTCCAGTGAATTAACATTCTCCTGGTGAACATCACATTCTTCAATGTATTGTGAATCACTCTCTTTGTTAATTGATGCATCTCGCAAGAAATTGTGAAGTGCACATGAAGCTAGTGCACTACTTTTTCTGCTGTGCTAGTTTTCACTGCCATTCTGGTATTGAACACTTGGAATCGTGAAGCCAGAATACCAAAGCATTCTCAGAGACTGCGAACTCTTGCTAGCCTATAGTTGAAAATTCTACGTTCCTTATTCAGAGCTCTGGCTGCGAAGGGCTTCATGAGGTAAATTTTTAGCGGAAATGCTTCATCACCAACAATGACATATGGTAGATGGGATTCATTAGTTGGGGGTAAGTTAAGCCCTTCTTCTAGGTTGGTGTAAAGTGATGAATCTTTAAAAACACCACCATCACTAACCCTTCCATTTTTGCCTACGTCAACATAAATAAATTTATACTGCGCATCAACCAGAGCTAGCAATACTATGCTAAATGTACCCTTGTAGTTATAAAAATATGATCCACTCTTCAATGGACAGCAAAGGAGTACATGTTTTCCATCCATGGCACCAATACACTGAGGAAAGTTCCATCGAGAGTGGAAGTTGTCTGCGATACGATTCCATTCAGCTGGAGAGTTTGGTACCTAGAGAAGTACAAGAACATAATTTGAATTGTAATAGTTGTTGTTTCAACAGTTAATATTAACCTTTTAAAATTCATTTCAGGATGTGGCTACTACAGTTACACCTTTGTCGTGGTCTGGTCCTGAAATGGAAGAAAATGAGGATGAGACTGTTGATCTTGTAGAAGAACCTCTGTTTGATCACAATCAACCTGGGCCATCCTGTACCGCCATTGAGACAAATAAGAGGTCATCCTCAAATATACAACCCCCCTCAAAACACCCAAAACAAAAATATGAAAATGACCCCCTTTTACAAGCTGCTTTGAGCATTCTCAATCAACCCTCCAAATGTGACGATATTGATGATTTATTTGGTAAGAGTGTCACAGAGGAGCTGAGATTAATACCAAATTTCAGGGCCAAACAATTGGCAAAAATCCAAATTCAGCAAATTCTTGTAAATGCACAGCTGGGTGACAATGATACTGTGGTATCAGAACCTTAAAGGCTCCTCAAATAGTGACCTGTAATTTGTTTTTTGAAAATGGTTAAAAAAAAATTCATTTTTTTCATGAGTAGTGTAACTTCCATATACATAATGGCATATGTGTTTGTATGTATGTGTATGTGTGAGGGCATGGTCGGGTTTGTGATACGTTGGTTGTAAATATAGCATCTTAAGGTGGTAAGCTTTCAGATATCTCACATTTTGTTGTCTGGAGGCATATCACATTAATTGAGTTAAAGGTCCCCTATTGGTTTGGAAGAGGTCGAAGGTCATTTGTGGTCAGCATTTTACTTTGTTTCTTATATGTTCAAGTGGAAAAATTAGCCTTTTCACTGTGATGCTAAGATCATGTATGTCGTACATCTTTACTACAGTATGTCAGATTATTGGTTTGTGGGTAGCCCTTGTTGACTAGTGGTGGTGGTTACCTATTGTTTTTCATGGAAGTTCTTTACATTTTTCAGTGTGTCATGAGAAGTAAAACATATATTATACATACGAATATTCGTCATCAATAGTTCATTTCTGCATTGTGAATTAAAGTACTATAAATTCCACACTACAATGCAATCATTTTACAACAACCTTCATCTTCAATCTTTCCATATATGATTGCTTACATCAAATCGAAATGCAAAGGTAAGTGCAGGTTTCATGCAACAATGAAGCTAGGTAATGTCAAGTCGCTTGTAAATTTTCCTATACACCTTTCTATTTAAGCAAACTTAAAGGTAGAGTGTATTGGCCTCAAATTATGGCACGTTATAATTGAAAATCAAAAAGTACTTTCCTATAGGTCATTACTTTTCAAATTGTTTTCAGACATTCTAAATGAAGACACAAGATGAAATTGTTTTCAGACATTCTAAATGAACACACAAGATGACTCAATTTCCTAGCTAGGTAAATTTTCTCCAAGTTGGTAACAAACATAGTTAAAGATTTTGAACGGAAGGTGACCATATTTGAATAATCTGGCTAATTTTGGGCCAAAACAGTATACCTTTAAGCAGGAGAATGAGAAATTTACCTTTAAGTGGTGCTCCTTGAGGCACTGGTATATCGCATCACAGACTTCTGGAATAAATCCAGAAATGCTATTGTGTGGCACACTAAAGGCAAACTGCAGATCTCTAAATGCATCACCTGTGAATGACATATATAATATGCTATGTAACTCATTGAAGTGACTTTTTATTAATAATTCGTCAATTGTTTAACAATTCTATCCTGTCATTTCTTTTGTAACGTTATAAGCATTTGCATAGCAAACCGTTTTCTTTTTGAGTGATGGACAAATGATGGCATATGGTGTTTTATTCTTGCCAGATCTACCCACTAGATTTTGCTCAAACAGTCAAGAATTGTGATTTCAGTATGGCACAAAATATTTAAAATTAATAAGAAATTTCATGTAATTCAATGATCTACTAAAAAAAATCAGCATATTAGGCTAGATGACAATCTTTGAAATATCTTAAATATTATATGCTTTCACGCATATTTTCCCTTTCAGCCACTGAATGAAACAGATTTTTAACCATGTGAGGGTCCAGGGTGTGTGTTGGGGGGGGGGGGTGTAGAATGTAGACAAACCTTCTGATAATCCATTCTTTTGCACAACTTTGACATAATTTTGTACCACACGAAGGCCTCAGTTTGTTGTAAACGGTTATTCTTTGCTGCCCTCTCCCCCTTCGCCAACCGCAAAAAGGCACCCATTAGTGGTGGAGTCAACTAGATTATTGAGGAATTTTGCTACAGACCTTCGTCTTACAGACCTCCCCACCCCCACCCTTCCCAAATGTAAGCCTTTGTAGTTCACATTTTTGGACTTTATCTAAATTTGTCATCAAGCCCCTGACGCAACCCATCCATTTTTGTGATGATCTCGCGTGCACTGTTTAGGCTATACATTTTATTGCAATAAATTTCCATAGTATAAAATTAAACTGCATACCTGTGGCTAGAAATGTTAATGTAATTGCCAACTTGACGTCTGCTGGCAGTGCCTCCCGAAAATGCGTATTCTTCTTCTGAATCATTGGTGACACCAGTCGAAGTATGTTAACGAACTGATCATGCGTCATACGCATATACCTACGATAACTGTGGGCATCCTTATCCCTCAACTCCGGTAAAATATTTGAAAATTGGCTAAATTGGGCCCTTTTTTCTACCCACGATCGCTTCCAGCATGATCTCTTGCTTCTGCCCTTGTCTTTGCGAGCTTTTAAAAGACTAGCGACAACCACTGCGGCCGCAAACCTCCGTTTTTCTTCGCCCGACAAGTTACGTCGACTATTAATATTAGCTGCCATTTCGCAATTGTTTTCATAATCGATACAGTAGTTGTTTGAACAGTCGCGCGTATGTGACCACAAAGTTGATTTCAAAGTTGAATCGAAAATCGCGTGATTTTAGTTGCGAGTTGAATCGCGCAGATGTGACCCGGCCTTTAATGTTAGTACTATCACGTGTCATGGCACGCGCGCGGCGTGACGAAAACAAATGGTGGTGAGTTATTTTTGCAAGTTCGAATTATATTAGACTGAAAACATGTTTAAATCGGAAAAACATTTTCTTTTTAAATTTATCAATGTTACTGAAAAATTGTATTAAAAACATTAGTCATAAGATAATGTAATAACTTTTGCATAAAAGTATTATTAATAATAGGTTTATCAGTTCATGGTCTCAGCTGAGATTATATCTGACCTCTTCTGACTGCACTGGTGTGGTATTCCGACAGGTTCTCATATAGATTCGAAACAATTACATATATTGCCTATTATCAAAGAAATCACTGGGTTTTTTACATGTGAAAGGTCCGTATATATTAGTTTAGTTTAGTAGAAAAAAGGATCAGGAGGGACATTTAAGTCCCCATCAAGGACCCTATAGAGAGAGAAAAAAAAATGAAGACACAAACACTCAGACCCGATTACAATGCTTAAAGTGCTTGTCCAAAGCATTCTTAAACCCATTGACACTACTTGCAAGTACAACTTTCTCAGGCAAACCATTCCACTCATTCACAACCCTATTAGAAAAAAAGTTATGCCGAATATTAATCCTACTATGCGACTTTTGGAGTTTAAAACAATGACCTCTAGTACAACTACTGTTAGCAAACAGGAAAAAGTCGGTAAAGGATAAATTGTCGAAACCATAACACAATCTTGAAAACCTGGATCAAGTCCCCACGTAACCTCCTAAGCTCCATTGTGGTGAGATTCAACAGTTGTAACCGCCTATAATAAGGAACCCTCTTTAAGGGACTAATCATCCTAGTAGCCCTCCTCTGGACCTTTTCAAGTACTTCCTTATCCTTAGCAAAGTAAGGGTTCCAAGCCTGCACAGCCTATTGTAACGCTTTCCGCTTCGGTAGTATGGTGAAGTACCCAGTTGGCAAGTAAGGAAGGGTGTAGGGAGAGACTCGAGGACACCGTTCAAAAGAATACACTAACAGTGCATTAAGAGTTTAAAAGTATAATTATATATACAATGTACCTGTCCCTACATCTTTCGTAATGCATTAAACAAATAATATATACAGAAAGTATTACAATAAAACCTAACCACAATACAAGGGTGGCGTACATTAACTAGCCCTAATACGTAAGCTGCCTAGCAGCGCAGCTAACTATAGGCGCTACGTCGAAGACAACGCAGCGCAGGCACAACGCAGCCTAACTATAGGTAATGCGTCAAGGGCGACGCAGCGTAAGGACAACTTCAATTTTCACTCATCGATCAACCAATATTACCATTTCCTGTTACACGTCGTATTGCACTGTACAACATTGTGCCATGTGAACATCGTTGCGTACGTGCGAACTTCAAATCGCCATAGCTCATTTCTGTCCTTGAAAAACCTTGCCTAATTCACGTTGATTGGACTGCTAATTAATATCTTCGCAACTGTTGGTGCTCGACATAAGTTTCGGAATTAACGCTTGTGATATTTGTGAGCGGCGGAAATCTACGGGATACGCATATGATAGTCGATATTCGTGATCGCATTCGAATGTAAAACTGTGTTTTATTCAGGAGTTCGCTGCGACGTATTTGTAACTTTGAGCTAGCCTAACATAACGATAGTGTGTAAGTAGTCAGAGCTAGGAGTAGGATGTGTTAGGACGGCATTCACCCGGGGTCTTCGAATAGTTTTCCGGGGTTTTTTTTGGGCTGCACTTACATCCCTGCATAATCTATTTTTTACTTTTAGATTGTCTAACATGGATATCTGTCTAAGCAATCGACAAAAGCGCACACGGATTGTAGCCGAAGTTAATCGCCACATCAATAACTCGACAGAGTCAGTTGATATTGATGTGGAAACCGATGAACCAATTGAACCACATATATATGAAGAGCATAACTTGGAATATGATTCATGTGCCGCCCACCCCAGTCCAGTGTCTGAGCAAGCGCACTTACCACCTGTTGCTCATAACTTGCATAGGGAACAGGAACATGTTCAATGTAATGATTCAGGATGAGACGTTGAGCATGAAGTACATGTACCAGCATCGGACCATAGTTCCGATCATTCTGATGATCCAACAATGAAACCGATTTGAAGGAGGAGTTAGTTAAGTGGGCAAACAATCATAACATTACACACACTGCAATAACTGATTTATTAAAGGTCCTTTAAAAATACCACCCAGAGTTACCTATTCAGCCCAGAACACTCTTAAACACAAGTATCACTTATACAACTGTGTCTCTTTCTGGAGGACAATATTATCACTTTGAGGTGAAAGGCGTGAGTAGTGGCCAAGCTACCTTAAATGGCCAATGTTGCAGAGTATCAGGAACTTAAGATTCATGTTAATATTGATGGTCTTCCTCTATTCAAGAGCTCGAATGCTCAATTGTGGCCAATATTGGGCATGCTAACAAATTGTGACTTGAAAACAACCTTTCTTATTGGCCTTTTTTATGGTCTAACGAAACCAGCCGACCTTCATTTTCTGGATGAGTTTGTTGCAGAAGCAAAGAAATTACAAAGTGATGGGTTCATGTATAATGAACAACACGTAACTATCAAAGTATCAGCAATAATTTGTGATACTCCGGCCCGTGCACTCATTAAAAATATAAAGGGACACAGTGGGTATTATGGCTGTGATAAATGTATCCAACGTGGAGTTTGGTTAGATAAAGTCACATTTCCTCAAACCAATGCAAATCTTCGGACCAATGCTTCTTTCATTGACATGACGAATAAAGAACATCACCTGGGTCCAACCCCACTCTCTGAATTAAACATTGGAATGATTACTGCATTTCCTGCAGATTATATGCATCTTGTTTGTTTGGTGTTATGAGACGTTTATTAAAATTTGGGACAAAGGGTCCACTGAGAACAAGGTTAGGACCAAGAGTTGTTAAGGCAATATCAGTGAAATGTCTAGGGCTCCGCACCTACATCCCTTCTGAATTTGCACGGAAACCAAGAGATTTAAAAGACATTGATCGATGGAAGACCACTGAATTTTGAGACTTTCTACTGTATACTGGCCCAGTTGCTTTGCTTGGAAGTTTATGTGATGAGTTGTACCACAATTTCATGCTTTTCTCCATAGATATGCTCCTTTTACTCAATCCAAGGTATTGTTTACATTATTGTCAGTATGCTCATGAACTATTGGTTTTATTTGTGCAACATTTCGGACAGTTATACGGTGAAGATATGATGACATATAATGTACATGGACTGGTCCATCTTTCAGATGAGGTAAAGCGGTTTGGTTGACTGGATAACATCTCATGTTTTCCATTTGAGAACTACTTAGGACAACTGAAGAGAAAGGTGAGAAAGCCGTCATCACCATTAGAGCAGGTAATTCGCCGTATCTCTGAGCAAAGCCAGTCACATGAAACATCTGTCAAACCATTTGCACTAACAAAGCCACATTGTGGAGGCCCTATTCCAAGGGAAGTCTTAGTGTGTAGCGAATACAAGGAACTTGAGACAGATTAATATACATTGAACATTGCAGCAGGTAACAACTGTGTACAAATTGGTAGCCACATTGCACTTGTTCGTAACTTTTGCACAATAGACCAGAATGACTATGTTGTGTATGAGCGATTTGCACGTAGGGAGGATTTCCTCCAGTATTCATTGCCATGAAGCCATATTGGAGTTTACAAAGTGTCACACTTGTGCAGTATACTTGAACATACACTTGTAAGAGACATACTGAAAAAGTATGTCATGCTTCCTCATGGAATGCATATATAGCTACTCCTCTTCTTGATTGTTGAACATTAGATGACGGTTCTCTACTGTGAATGCTGTGCACCTACTGCAGGATGTTTGAATAAAAACTAATTAGCACAGTACTGTAAAGGGCAGTAATTGTAACTTGATATACACTTTGAAAGTTTGCATTGGATTGTAATGGACCTTTACCATACTATAGTTTTTTGTTGATCCCTTCTAGTACAGTATGACGTCATATGCAATTGTAATCTTTACTGGACAAGGTGAAGTGGCATTAGTACCACAAGTAGGGTGTATTGGGACAAACCTCTGCTATTGGCCACCATAGAAGACGATGCTTAGATTCGAAAAGGCAGTTCACTCTTGTCAGCCACCTTCCGAACAGTGGAGCAAGCATAAGATCCGGATTTTGTCAACTACCGGTGAGTAAACCTTAACAACAATACTATATGAACTTCATTTAAGCAAGTTGTCAAGCATGTTAAAGTAACCAACTCATCGTATCATCAGGGTGCTAAGTTGCTAACTATCCTCATAGGAGTGTACACGCCGCCCCCCCCCCCTAAAAAAATTATGATAATAATAAATTGTTAGTAGTTTGATCTAGTATCTTAAAAGTGTGGTTCTTTTGATTATCATGTTACAGATTCCTACGAGAAGGCATGCAGGCTGGTTAGAAAAGCAGAAGACACCTCAGATATACAAACAGATGCCGATGATAACCCAGCAAACCCACCATGCAGAAAGCGGAAAAGAAGGTATTGCAACTTTTTATTCCAATCCAAAGGGAAATGTAATACATGCATTCACACCAGTGTGCATGTGTATATATGTGTGATGCTTTGGTTGTGACATGATAGCGCAACCGTGCGTGATCAGGTCAAGTTCATAAAAAGGCACACTGGTTACCTTTTTGCAATTTACAGCCAATTAAGTAGCTTGGGGCTCCTTACAGTGTGTACAGAACATTTTGATATGTTTGCCCGCTTCGTGTGTAGTGCTCTTTCTTTCTGGTGGTATTGTCGTCAGATGTCATTTGTGCCAAATGTTACATATATAGTTAACTTTGTAATGATGAATGAAGCTCAAAGAATATATCGTTAAGATATGATTTTACAGACTAAAAATCATCATTTATCAAACTAAACTACGAATATATTTTTCAAGTTTGAATCACTTAAAATTTAGCTTTACAAGCAGCTTCAAAGGACTGGAAATCATCATGTACAGTATATAGTGCGCAAAATGTTCCTCACTCAAGATGCACCTACTATTAGTGGCACCTTGTTAGATAATGTCAAGTTACCTTTAAGAAAAGCATTGGCTATTGGAACAGCATATATATATAATGTACATGTATACATTTTCGGAATTTATATTTTTCAGGAGCCGGTACATTTCAGACTCGGATGAATCTGACGACACTGTCCGAAATGAATTTGCTGAACCATCTTGACCACCACCTTGCCCAAGTCCATCGTTGCTTTCTCTACCATTACCACCTATGGTTCCACCCGCCTTGCCTCCTACCTCAGACACCAGATCTATTTCACTGCCAGTACCAAGCCACACACCATCTGGGACGACTATCTCCAGTCCAGATAATGACCGGGTACCATCAACTGTAGCTGGTATGTTTGATGATTATTGGTTCTGTAACGAATACTGCTTTTTATGTTACTAAGTTATTTTTGGTGGCGCTATCCACTAACCAGAATGTGCGACCTGTGGACAATTCTGTGACGGGTTTCCCGCAGGGTGGCCTTGCCGCGGAACCACGTTGCCGCAGGGTGGCCTTGCCGCGGAACCACGTTGCTTGAGGGACAATACGATCAACCGTCAAGGGGAACAGACGTACTATTTATTACCAGTATACACCATTAGTCCTACGCAGCAAGAGATAAAAGAGTGAGTTTGGTAAAAGTTAAGTACCTAGGCCAGTAATTAATAATCCCCTATACTGTCAATTAGGGAGGGACATATCTTGAGGGTTTGCTTTTGTTTTCTTGGTCGGTAGCAGCTAATCTGATCATTTCTTTCTTGACCGTACCTGTGGTACTAGTAACGGTCGTTACTCACTAAGGCCCCGAACGGTATCCGGCTAGTAGTAGAATACCCGTAGGAGCAGGAAAACCAGATACCACAGTGAGGAGGGTAATCATTTCAACCAGTTTTGTAGGCACCGAGGCTGGGGGCTATTTGTAAAGAAGCAGACGGGTCTGATAGTACACAACTATTACTTGTTACCAACCGGGCGGAGTTCGAAGGAACTGCCTATACTTAGTATCCAGTACAGTCACACCCCTCCCTTGCATCTGTACGAGTTTACATAATTAATATCAGACTAGAGTAATACGGCCAGCTAGGACTTCAATGTAACACCACTGAATATCAGCACGCTGGTGTCACTCTATTGAAGTTGAGCAGACTGAAGGACAGCCTACCTACGTTCAGCTCACTGAGGGTCAGCGTACTGTGGTTGAGCGTACTGAGGTTCAGCGTACTGAGGGACAGCCAACTGAGGTTCAGCGTACTGAGGGACCGCCTACCGAGATTCTGCCGATTGAGTATCAGCCTACTGAGATTCTGCAGACTGAGGGTCGGCCATACTGCAGTTCTACCGACTGAGGGTCAGCACACTGAGGTTCTGCCGACTGAGGGTCAGCCTACTGAGCTTCTTCGGACTGGGATCAGCGCACGGAATATCAGCCGACTTACGATGGACAGTACATTATGATACACTTTATTGCTTTGTAGATTCTCATATTCCTAAGTTGCGTCTAATAAAAGTAAGATTAACTGGATCATTTCCTGTCACAAGCAAATTAACCTATCCCTTAGGACTCAACGTGGGCCGACGTTACAACTGGTGGCAGCGATGGGATAGGTTACTGTCGTGACCGGAAACAGAAATCATGGACAGACAGACACAGCCTCATAGACATGCTGAGGCGAGGGGAAGCCCACTCTGGCAGGTGGAAGACGAGTGGAGAGATGATTTGGTTGACTTAAGTCCTGGACACACACCAGCCGGAAGTTCACGACGGCACAGAGAGTATCCTGTGGAATCTCCCTCATTCGGTGCAGCTGGAAATCCGTTCAGTCCAGATTACCACATGGCAGATGTGCTGAGGGTCCAACCAAGGATAGATTATGATGACGAAGAGCTCATACGTAGGCAAGACAATCGAAACGATTTCAGATCTGGTCTGAACGACGGGCGACTACTACCTTCTCCAAGCAACCCGTTCCGAGAACACGAACGGTATGAGGACGAAAACTACCGGGAATCAGAGAATCCGTTTTCAACTAGAGGTCAGGGGCTGAGGGTTGGAACTCATGTTCCGTTAACGTCCCGGAATGGAAAATATGACAGTTTTCGCCAGCATCCACCGGCAGCCAATGTTCCGGTTGGGACTGCTGGTATTCGGCCAGGGGTTTACGATGGAAGTGGCTCATGGGAAGACTATCGGGCGCAATTCGAGATAATTGCAGAGTTACATGCGTGGAGTCCTGATGTAATGGCAATGTGCCTAGCCGCTAGTCTCAAGGGGGAAGCGCAGGCTGTCCTTGCGGACTTGGACCCAGAGTACCGAAGGAACTTTTCTGCGCTTGTTGAGGCTGTTTCTAGAAGGTTTAGTCCCTCTCACCAGACGGAGGTGTTCAGGATCCAGCTTTAGCACTTGATTCGAAAGCGAGATGAATCGTTGCCAGAATTGGCCCAGGAGGTTCGTAGATTGGCAAGACAGGCCTACCCCACGGCGACATCGCAACTGCTCGAGCTTTTATGAAAGGACCATTTCATTGACGCCCTCGATGATACCGATCTTAGGTTAGGAGTGTATCAGATGCGATCAAATACCATGGATGAAGCATTGCAGGCTGCTTTGGAGGTAGCTTTTCGGACGGTGGAGAAGCAGAGGAACTTTCCCGCCAGAAAGGTAGTCACGGCCGTCGAGACTTTACCTAACTCTGAGAAGGTGAAGCACACCATGGAGGACAACGAAACAGCCAAGGCGATAACAGATGCGTTGAGGCAACACCAGGATGTCCTAGCTGACCTACGAGATGGACTAAAAGTACTTAAAGACGAAGTGCAAAAACTGAAGGAACCAAGAAAGACCCAGGAACATGGTGTCGGCGTTAATCGTGGCTACTAGGGCAGGAATGATTGGAGGCCCTCTTTTACGGAAGACGGGATTTGCTTAAAGTGTAGGGAGCCAGGACATTTTAAGAGGAACTGCCGGCAACTGAAAAAGAGAGTGGGTGGACAGCAGAGCCAAACAGAGGATCAGGAAGGAAACTCGAATCTGTCGGGATCGGGGGTCGGAACTCGACAGTAGGAAATGGGCCCATTTGTATAGCCGTGCTGAACGGAATACCCGGACTTGCAAAGAGCGGGATATACCTCAGCGCAAAACTCGGAGGAGTTGACACCGGTGCTAACATCTGACTTATACATGCAGGTATATTTTTTGGACTTTCATGCGAGAATAGGCCTCGACTGAAACATGATCGGTAGCAAGAAAAGAGGACACACATTCTGGGTTGCAGACTTGGGTCCGGATTGTATACTAGGGTTGGATTTCCTGAGACAGCACGACTGCATTATATATTCACGGAAGGGCCAGGTTGTGATTGGAGACGACGTCAAGCTTTTTGCAGAACCACCGATAAAAGTTACCAAACCTCCAGAGGAAAGTACCAAACCTCCAGAGGAAGAACTATCTTGTCGAGTCGTTGTGGCAGAGACGACAATTCTGCCGGCTCAATCAGAGTCCATTCTGACCGGAAGGGTTAAGGACTTGCAAGGGATGTGCACGGAAGGAATCAGCATGATGACTCCATCAGGTTCCCTTTTCGGGAAGAAAGGGGTTTTAGCTTCTCGCTGTGTTGTGGACGCAAAGCAGGAGGCTTTCCCTGTGAGGCTTGTCAATTTGAGTGATTGCCCTGTTACGGTGTACCGGGATACCACAGTTGGTGTATGTGAAGAGGTGGAAGAGGTTTCTTCCGGGAATGGTGCCGGCGAAGGCACCGAGGATCTTCACATGGGGACGGAATTAGTCCCACAACACCTAAAGGAGTTGTTTGGTGCATGTACGGAGCAGCTTGAGGATGCTCAGAAGGATGAGGTCAAGAAGTTGTTGCACAGGTGGCAGGGTGCATTTGCCAAGGGTGCAGGAGACCTCGGGAGGACAAGTATTGACAAGCACAAGATAAATACGGGAGAACATCCTCCTATTAGGCAACCAGCGAGGAGGCTACCGATCCACAAACAAGAGGAGGCAACCAAAGAAATCAAGGATATGTTGTTGCATGACATCATCGAACCTTCGTGCAGTCCCTGGTCGTCCCCTATTGTACTAGTGAAGAAAAAGGATGGGAGTTTGAGATTCTGTGTGGACTACCGCAAAGTAAACGTGACGGTAAAGGATTCATACCCACTTCCCAGAATTGATGACACACTAGACCAGCTCAGCGGTGCGGCGTGGTTTTCCACTTTCGACTTAGCCAGTGGATATTGGCAGATCGAGATGGATCCACGAGATCGGGCTAAGACAGCTTTTGTCACCCACGAAGGACTCTTCCAGTTTCGAGTGATGCCGTTTGGGCTTTGTAATGCCCCTGCGACATTCGAACGCCTCATGGATCAGGTCCTTGGAGGGCTGAAATGGGAAAGTTGTCTGGTCTACCTTGATGACGTCATAGTTCACGGGCGAACATTTGAAGAGCAACTTCACCGTCTAGAGGAGGTTGTGCGAAGGCTGAGTCGGGCAGGTCTTAAGCTGTCGCCAAAGAAATGCCAACTGTTCCGGCGACAAGTAACATTTCTCGGGCATGTCGTTAGCTCAGAGGGAATACAAACCGACCCCTCGAAGATCAGGGCGGTATCCGAATGGCCTCGTCCCAACAACGTACGCGAAGTCCGTAGTTTCATTGGTCTTTGTAGTTACTACAGACGTTTCATCCAGGGATTCAGTTCTGTTGCGAAGCCGTTACACAGACTGAAAGAATTGGGAAGGGACTTCCGATGGAACGATGATTGTGAGGAGTCCTTTTGTGAGCTTAAGAAACGACTTACCACCGCGCCTGTCCTAAGTTGACCCCTTCATTCTCGACACTGATGCGAGCAATCACGGAGTAGGAGCAGTACTCTCACAAAAGCAAAATGGAGAAGAGAAGGTAATTGGTTACTATAGCAGAACGTTGCCAAAACCGGAGAGACGATACTGCGTCACCAGGAAGGAACTTTTGGCCATTGTAGAAGGGGTCAAATGGTTTCACCACTACCTGTACGGGAGGAAGTTCCTTGTCAGGACGGATCATGGTGCCCTCCGGTGGTTGTTTAATTTTCGCAACCCAGAGGGGCAGATAGCCCGCTGGTTAGAGACACTCGGGGCTTACGATTTCTCCATAGAACACAGATCTGGAAGAATCCACAGCAATGCCGACAGCTTGTCCCGTCGACCTTGAGAAGGCTGTAGGCATTACGAACGAGAAGAAGAACACGACATGGAAAGGGCCGCAAAATCATTCCAGAAAGGTGGGGCAGATGAGGAAGTTGCGACCATGACATGTTACACCGTCACCAACGGAGACAATGAGAATGCAACCCCTTTTTCTTCTGGGGAATGTTTGGTAATCGGGAGATCCCTCGAAGAGCTTAGAAGATTACAGGAAGCGGATCCAGATATTCGCCCTCTCTTAGAGGCCAAAGCGTTGGGTAAACGACCACCGTGGGAAACCATGTCAGGAGGCAGCCGAACTCTGCACAATTACTGGTCACAGTGGGATAGTGTAATCCTTGAGAATATATTGCTTTATCGAAGGTTCGAGTCTCCCCTTGGTGATAAAGTATCCTTACAGCTTGTAGTTCCGGAGCAACTCAAACGGGAATTGTGGGACGCCGCCCATCTCCACCCCCTTTCTGGGCACATGATGGTGAAGAAAACGATCGGAAGAATTAAGGAAAAAGCCTATTGGAGTGGTATTGCACGGGATGTTGAGAAATGGTGCAAACAATGTAAAATTTGCATTACCAATCGAGGATCACGCAAGAAGGGAAAGTCCAAGTTGAGGCAGTATCTGTCAGGTGAGCCCTTACAGAGGGTTGCTCTAGACATACTTGGTCCTTTACCGCTAACACCGAGAGGCAATAAGTACATCTTAGTCATTGGGGACTATTTCTCAAAATGGACGGAAGCCATAGCAATCCCTAACCAAGAGTCCATCACAATAGCGAAGGGTTATGTGGAACAGTTTATTTGCAAATTCGGTATACCTGACGAACTCCACTCTGACCAAGGGAGACAGTTTGAAGCAGAAGTATTCCAACAGATGTGTCGATTACTCCAGATCCGGAAAACAAGGACCACTGCATACCACCCACAGTCAGACGGGATGATTGAACGCTTCAACCGTACTCTTGAAAGCATGCTATCAGCAGTGGTCTCCTCGAGTCAGAAAGACTGGGACACTTGGCTACCCTATCTTTCCATTGCATATAACACCGCTATCCATGAGTCCACTGGTTTCTCCCCGGCAGAGATCATGTATGGGAGAATATTGAGAACTCCTGTGGACGTTCTTGTGCCGTCCGAATATCCAAGAGAAGAAAAGTCTTATCCCGCCTATATCGAACAGCTGGAGGAGAAGATTCGCGGGACGCATAAACAGGTTCGCTTGCGGCGGACAGGCAGTCATCAAGAGTTGATCGCAAAGCGTACGATCAGACTTACAACAAGGGAGATCTAATTTTGTTATACACACCTGCTGTTAAGAAAGGGTCAACCTCGAAGTTCCACCGACCATGGCAGGGCCCAGGCATTGTCCTAAAAAGGATTAACGATGTGCTATTCAGGGTGACTATAGGTGTGGGGGACGAGCCAGCATGGGTTAAGCCATTCTCCTTGCATCTTACAGAACGCCGCAGCAAGACGACCTCGGTTTGAAAAAGGTTAATTCAACCCCCATTATAAGGAATGAAGAACCCGGTACCCGCGAGTATGTGAGGAACGATGGTTACAAGAGGCGTACAGGAAAGTCGCCGAAAAAAGACGTCGAACATAAGAATGGAGAGAGCCGTGAACCACCATCACGAAATTCCCGATGTCCACAAAGAAAGGGCAGGGAACCACAGAGATACGGCTTGACTTAGATGATGAGAAATCACACTGTTAACTTGTAAATAAAGGGAAGTGAACTGACGTATACTCATGGTGTTTTTGTTTTGTGTGTGTGAAACCGAAATCGATGTGCTTCCTGTCCTCTTCATGTATACTATTTGTTTTTATTGTGCTGTTAAATGTGATGCTCAGACGCTCTTTGTTTTCTCTTCCATTTTAGAAAAATTAGTGGAGGCAAACCTTTTTTTTTCACGTAGAATATAAGTGTGGCGAGTGTGCTCGGAGATTCGGAGACTTGCAGCTGCTAAGAGACCATGCTGAGTCGGAGCATGAGCGGAAGATGTTCCAGTGTAAGTGCTGCCACGAGTTCCGGTCTCCTAGGAAGGCCGATACTCTTAAACACGAGCAGAGGTGTGAAGGAAGGAGATGTGGAGACGAACGGAAGAGGGACAGCAAACCGACTGGAGACAAACGGAAGAGCGACAGGAAAGTGACCAAACACCAATCAAGGAACACCAAACGTAAGTCGAATGATGGGAGGAAAAGGACATCCGAGGCCCCGAACGAGGGCCACAAAGTACCAAAGAAGGATGGTAAGGTCGTGGAAAAAGAGCAGTTGGAAGACACTTCCAGAGTGACGAAGGAGCCCTCTAAGAAGACGGAGGAGGCCCAAGCCCAAGACTTTCCAACCGCCATCATCCATCCTAGTCCTCCCAGGATTCAAAGATCGACAAGATGGCCAACCCTCCACCAGCTTGTAAACCTTGGCTCGCCATTAAGATCTGTGTCTGCAGAGCGGGAAATCGAGAAGGCCGACAGTGAGGAGAAGAACGAAGGGAGGCAGACCCACAAGCACAGCTCCTCCTATCCACTGGCGCCAGGAATGACTGAAATGACCACCATTAAAAGGGTCGTGTATCCAGATGGTCGGATTTACGAAGTGGAGGAGAAACAGATAGTGTACAACAAGGATGCCTGAGCTGTACATAATTTATATTCTTTCTTTTGTTTTATTATTACTTTCTAGGGTTAAGCGGGGCGCATAACCTAAGGAGGGGTTGTTGTAACGAATACTGCTTTTTATGTTACTAAGTTATTTTGGTGGCGCTATCCACTAACCAGAATGTGCGACCTGTGGACAATTCTGTGACGGGTTTCCCGCAGGGTGGCCTTGCCGCGGAACCACGTTGCTTGAGGGACAATACGATCAACCGTCAAGGGGAACAGACGTACTATTTATTACCAGTATACACCATTAGTCCTACGCAGCAAGAGATAAAAGAGTGAGTTTGGTAAAAGTTAAGTACCTAGGCCAGTAATTAATAATCCCCTATACTGTCAATTAGGGAGGGACATATCTTGAGGGTTTGCTTTTGTTTTCTTGGTCGGTAGCAGCTAATCTGATCATTTCTTTCTTGACCGTACCTGTGGTACTAGTAACGGTCGTTACTCACTAAGGCCCCGAACGGTATCCGGCTAGTAGTAGAATACCCGTAGGAGCAGGAAAACCAGATACCACAGTGAGGAGGGTAATCATTTCAACCAGTTTTGTAGGCACCGAGGCTGGGGGCTATTTGTAAAGAAGCAGACGGGTCTGATAGTACACAACTATTACTTGTTACCAACCGGGCGGAGTTCGAAGGAACTGCCTATACTTAGTATCCAGTACAGTCACACCCCTCCCTTGCATCTGTACGAGTTTACATAATTAATATCAGACTAGAGTAATACGGCCAGCTAGGACTTCAATGTAACACCACTGAATATCAGCACGCTGGTGTCACTCTATTGAAGTTGAGCAGACTGAAGGACAGCCTACCTACGTTCAGCTCACTGAGGGTCAGCGTACTGTGGTTGAGCGTACTGAGGTTCAGCGTACTGAGGGACAGCCAACTGAGGTTCAGCGTACTGAGGGACCGCCTACCGAGATTCTGCCGATTGAGTATCAGCCTACTGAGATTCTGCAGACTGAGGGTCGGCCATACTGCAGTTCTACCGACTGAGGGTCAGCACACTGAGGTTCTGCCGACTGAGGGTCAGCCTACTGAGCTTCTTCGGACTGGGATCAGCGCACGGAATATCAGCCGACTTACGATGGACAGTACATTATGATACACTTTATTGCTTTGTAGATTCTCATATTCCTAAGTTGCGTCTAATAAAAGTAAGATTAACTGGATCATCTTTTGTTTCTGTACTTTCTAGCCTTTTGTCTTTTCCCTAGTAGGAGAGTTCACATGTCCATTTCCTGTCACAAGCAAATTAACCTATCCCTTAGGACTCAACGTGGGCCGACGTTACAGTTCCTTGTATTAGCAAAAGGAACCTATGTAGTCAGGTTGGCGTGTGTGTGTATGTGTGTGTCTGTGATTCCTGACCTTAGGTATACTCTAACTCAATATGGGAAAGGTGCATGAAAGCCACACTTTTCCTATAGATCCGCCATAGTAATAAGGTGTGCCCTGTTGTTTTTGGTGCTCGCAAGGTTCACCTAAGGTCAGGTATCATGAGTTACGGTCAAGAAAGCAAAAACGTCAACAATACAATAAGTCTTAGTGCCAAACATGCTTGATGCTTTGGGACAAGTTTTGAACAGGGTATGGGAATATTTTCAAACTTAACGGTCATGTGAACCAAGGTTACCAAAGTTAAATTAATGGTAAACAAGTAGTATTTTTTCGATAACCTGAGAACGAATTGTCTGTTAGGGTTGGGAGTTGCTTTAATGTAAACCTCTTGTCGATCCGCTTCCGTGTCACCTATGATCTCAGTTTCAGCTTTTGGCCTTTTTTCATATTTTTACATTTTGTACACCATTTTAAGATCTCAAAGATACCTTCCGATCAAATATATCAGTTTTTAATTTTAGGAAGCCAAAAAATAATTGCTTTTTCAATACTTAAAATAGGTTATGCATGATTTGCATTCAATCCATAGGTTCAACCCTGCCTCCTGCCATCTCATATTCTGTGGCAAGAAGATGGCCAGTAAACAGCACACCATCTAGGACAACTATCTCCAGACCATCAAACTCCCCTAACACCAACGCGGTACAATCCACCTCTAATTTATCTCCAGTTGGGCATATGTCTACATCAGGCACCAATGTATCTGGTAGGTGTGATAATATAGCTCAAGGAAACAAATTTTTCAAACACTCATGAAGCTCAACAGTACAATTGTTTGCTGTTGGACTGCTGCTAGTAATGTTTTCATACCAAATAAAGGCGTAGAAAACAGATTCTCCAAATGTGCATAAAGCGGCCAAAAATTATGTCTGGGTGGTACTGCACTTCTCATTCCTATATGTTTAAAATGTAAGGCTTAGGCAATCTGTTCTTCCGAAAAAGTACATGTACAGGTTAAACCAAATTCGACTTCATGCACAGTGAAGTCTGAATTCTGCTGTACTGCTGGTAGTACCGTAATGTTTTCATACAAAATATAGCTTAATCAACGGTCAGCGTGGGTTTATCTTTAGGTAATGCCCAATTCAGGGGTAAGTGGATCGCTTGCATTAACCCCCGATCGTGCATTTTCCTATAGATAAACCCACTTTCACCGTTGATTAACCCCTAATTATACAACTTAACGTTAATGACAAAACAAGCTCTGTATATGTGTAAGGCAGTATATATCCCTCCCTGATCAACCCTCTTGCTTTGAATATAATCAAACCGACACAAAAAT
>KN887010.1:33008-44514 GCA_000934455.1 Apostichopus parvimensis
CCCCTCCCCCGTGCAGCATGCTCCCCTCCCCATGCTGTACCCCCTTAGATCTTTTCCCAGAACCCTGCACACGATGTCCACGTTGTGCCCCACTTCAGTTTGTTTGTTCCCCCATACCGACAGTCCCTGGCTACAGGCCTGCGGGTTGGGCGTGTGTCTACCAGGCTTTTGGTCGGAAAACTTGGATCCCCATTGAAGAGGTAGGCCTACTAGTGCTGCCTGTGCTCTAATGTCTTTGTCAACTTATAGGTTAGCAGCACTGCTGAATCTCACAGTTAATGACATTTATATTCAACTATTAACTAAGATCCACTTTGTTTATCACGTACAGGGAAGAAACCAAAGAAAGACTGCCATCATCCAGATCACAGTTACTGCAAGCAGGAGCTTCTAGGACGAGCAGATGTCCGACATGCCTTTGATGAGATGTATGCCGACTCTGATAAAGTTCGCCAAGATCAGTTCCTGGCCTCGCTTCTTATTTTGAGTCCTGTCAAGCGTCGACGGGTTGGACAAGATCGAAAACGGGATGTCAAGTATTCCATCAAGTATACTGTAAGTACCTGTGTGCCAGTACCTGCAATGTCATTCGACTGTTTGACTGTTTTGGTCAGCATGACAAGGCCAGTCACTTAAAAAATATCAGTGAGTCGGGTCATACCAAAGATGGGACCTGCTGCCTTCTCGCTTGACGCTCAGCATGAGAGACTGGATCAGGGAAGAAATGAAGGGTATGCAATTTGCAAGTTGCCTGATGATCAATATCTTGTGCATGGCTGTGTGCACATCCATCACAGGTCTATCAGCTTTTCCGATGTGCCTTTCGTCATGGTACTGTACTGTTGTTCCACTGCTATCCCTCCGATCATGGACGTTAATTTGTGAGTTAGTTTGGCCGAGACTTGGCGTTTATATCCCAGTAGGGAGTTTGCCGAGTTCCTGCAGGGGAGAATCACATCAAACAAACATACCTGTATGTCCCTACCCAGATGAAAATTGTGGACATGTGAGGAACTGTACAATTGGCATTTTTTTACCTGGTTACTCTCCGTGCCTGTCTGAGTGCCTTGCGGTTATATACTACAGTTAGGGTAGCAAAGTATCTGGAATGGAACTGAGCATGTCAGCAATGTGTAAAGGGCAAAAAGCAATCAATATTAATGTTATTTTATTCCCAAATTATTGGAGAAGCAGGTATCTAGGGGTCTTCGCTTCAGGAACTTCGAATAAATTTATATTATAACAACAATCGTTAAAGTGCCTTTTTTATTTACTTCATTTTCCCAGGTCATAGATGAAGACGTTCATATACTGGAGGTCTGCAGTCGAACCTTCCTCTCCATTTTCTGTGTTGGAGCCAAGCGCATGAAGAACATCGCTGCATACAAGTGGTCTACCAACAACATGCGACCGGAGAGAAGAGTAGGGCCAAGAAGAAATCCAGACTACATAGAGTTAAAGGAGAGGATCGTGGAACATATCAAACGCTTTAGGTGCGTCTCCTCTCACTATGGTCGAGGTAAGACTCCTCATAGGAAATACTTACCCTGCCATCTGAACGTGAAGAAGATGTTTGAAATGTTCACACCAGAGTATGATGGTCCCTTAGAAGTGAAGTACCAGTTCTATTATCATGTGTTCATGACATCATTCAACTTGGGATTTGGGAATCCTAAGAAGGATGTGTGCTCCTCCTGCACCAAGATGACGTCGCTCATTAAAGCAACGGATGCCCCTGTTGGTTCACAAGATGCGAGGGAAGAAGTTCTACTCACTGCTGAAAGAGGACACTGATGAGACAGTTTTGACTGTCTGCTTCGATTTGATGCAGAACCAAGCTCTCCCCAAGTCGCCAATAGGGGTGGCATATTATGCTAGGCAGCTGTGGTTGTACTTCTTGGGCATTGTTGAGCACCATCCAGGGGAGCAAACCAAGGAACACGTCAAGTTTTACACTTGGGGTGAGCATCAGCAGGGCAGAGGGGCAAATCAGATTGCAAGCGCTCTCACCCATTTCCTCAACGAGCGACTCTCTGCTGCGATTCATGGGATGAAAACAATCCGACTGTTCAGCGATTCGTGTATTGGCCAAAACAAAAACTTCACTGTTCTTGCTGCCCTCAACATTCTGGCCTACCAACACAATGTGACAATAGAGCATGTATTCCCGGTCCGCGGTCACTCGTACATGCCGGCAGATCGTGCGTTTGGCAGGGTTGAGAAAATTCTGCGCACCAAAGAAACCATCCTGTTGCCCCGTGAGTATTATGACGCGTTTGGTGAGGTCGGAAGGGTGATGATCTATAACATTGACTGGATGGTGTATGACTTTAAGTCGGTTGTCAGCCAGAACTTTAGGGCAGTCCCAACTTTCAAGATAACTGAAGCGAAAATTCTGGAAATCCTGCCGCCTCCTGGTCTACTCACTGTCAAGAACTTCTACGCATTTAAGAGAATTGTATCTAGTTTGTAATATTTATTGTCCTTTAACTGCCTACTGTCTAAACATTTCTTTTTATCAGTGTTTGTACAAAAGTACACTGAGTCTACAATTGTATTACCCAGATATAGAAGAACTATATGGACATAGGTGGAAGAAGCATGTTGTATATTTACTTGTTCTACTTACTACAGGTAAAGAGCTGTTTGCAGACAAAAGCTTCTCAACAGGCGAATTTTTGGTGGAATACAAGGGGAAGTTGGAAGCAGCATCTAACTATGAAAACATGTTGATGACCTGGCATATGTTTACTATTTTGTTGATGGGAGGAAGGAATTGTGCTAAGTAGGTCAAATGTCTTGTAATACCTCTACTCATTCCACAGCAGCTTCTACAGTACTTGAATTGGATATGGTGTGTACTAAGCAACATAAAAATGTGTTATAGTATCAGGACCAAAGTAAATTTCCTTTCATATTATTCAATAAATGTTGTAGTTCTTTCAATAACCTCAGTTTGTGTAGCATTCCCTTCCTCATACCACATCATCTTATAACCCAGTGCTGTAGGACTCAAGTCCTTTTGTTGTGGACTTGAACTCAGACCTGGGATGTCTTGCAGTCAGACTTGTCTCGGACTTCAGATCCCCTGGACTAGGTCTCAAGTCCGAGTCCAGATGTATTCCACATTCTGTATGTCAGTATAGTAGGAGTTAACACATATGGCCACATAGTGGACCTTCACTGATTGATTGTATTATTGTAAGTGAAGAACTAAGTGAACGATTGTGGTACCAACTGAAGTTGTAGGTTTCATCAGTAGATGATTGCAAACAAATAATTTGACTTATTGTTACCAGTGCATTGACAACATTTACTTTCTTTGAGTGTTGATGCAACTTTGAACCATTGCTTAGGTAGATATGCAAATGATGCATGGAAGAGTCCCAATGCCAAAGTATTAAAGATTCTCATAGATGGCACTGCACAACTTGTTTTGGTAGCAAGGTGTGATATCCTTCCTGGTGATGAAATTCGATATGACTATGGTAGAAAAGATGCACCATGGAGACAAGTTAGACAACAGGTATGTAACTTGACATGCTACAATGACTAACACTGTATACTTAAACATCCTTCTTATTTACTCTTGTACATTACTCATTCTTTTCAAACATGTAGGAATGTTTCTTGAGGAGACTTTTCAAACAACAAAAAAATTCCAAGTTTCCTGTTGAGTAGGATACTTGAGGTAAAAATGTTACAATTCATGTACATTGTAAGACATTGCACATATATTGTGTGGCATGTACTTCATTTTGCAGATCGTAGCCACAAAATGGATGTTTTTTTTTGTGCATGTCTTTGTGACATTCTTTAGTTTTATGTCTTTTTCAATTTCATGGAATTTCTTAGCTTCTTAATTTAACTATATTCACTTTTTCTCCTACAGAGTTTAGGAGTTAATGAAACTGACAAATCTAGTTCATTAGGTTCTAATGGGGAACATACTGAGGAAAGTGATAGCACTGATAAAAATACTATTAGAAAACAAACTGCTACAGCAAGTAATTACCAAAAAAAAATACCTAGTACAAGAAAAACATGTGAAAATGAGAGTGTAAGTTTCAAAAGAGATACTGAAGAAGTGGTCAATGAATTGTTACTTTCTCTTGACAACACTTTATTTGGTAAAGCTGCTAAGGAGGCAACCTCAGATACATCTAGTGCAACACATACTAATGGGGAAGCAAGTGAGAATGGAGCTCAGACAGATAAAGCTAACAAGGTGGTGCATTCAAACACATCTAGTTCCAGTAAGAATGAAGCTCAGACTGAAAATAACAAGCTGGCTTACTCAGACACATCTAGTACACCACATGTTCTTAAAGAAGCTAGTATGACTGAAGCTCAGACACACTGAGATATGCCCAGCTCAGCAGTTGCATCTAATAAGAAATCTAGTATAAATCAACCTGAGAGTGATAGTGCTAGCAGGCAGACACAACGAGACACAGGCAGTTCAACAATCACTACTGATAGGGAATCAAGTCCTAATGAAGCACAGAACGATAAAGCTAAAAGTCAGACACAATCAGCTACATATGTTTCGACAATAACAAGTAGTTGTGAAGCTATTATGAGTGAAGTTCAAACACAAAAAGCTAATACCCAGACACAATCAGAAACTTCTAGTTTAGCAATTAATACCAATAGCGAAGCTAGTATAAATGAAATCCAGACTGATAATGCTAGTAGGCAGACACAGCCAGACGCAGACAGTTCAACAATTGCTACAAATAGTAAAGCTAGTATGAGTGAAGTTCAGAAGGATAATGCTAAAAGGCAGACACAATTACATGTATGTAGTTCCACAATTACAAGTAGTTGTGAAGCAGGTATCAATGAAGTTCAGACACAATCAGAAACGTCCAGTTTAGCAATTACTACTAATAGCAAAGCTAGTGTAAACGAAATCCAGACTGATAAAGCTACCAGGCAGACACTTCATACTTCCTTTGCAGAAAGCAATGCTGAAGATAAAATTGTTGTAAAAGATATTTTTAGGTTTGACTTTATTCCGGAGAGTCCTGTAAGGCAGGCTGCATCATCGATAATAGATATCAGAAACATTTCATCAACGTCCCGTGACTCAATTGACATTTCAAACAGCTCTCGATGGCTTCGTACCAAAACAATGACTTGTACTTATGTTGAAACATCTAGTAGTGAAGACAGTGGCAGTGAATACAATGAATCAGACCATAGATACGAATCTGAGAGTGATTCCTCTGATACCTCTTATGTGATACCTGTCCAGAACAATATTCCATATTCTAAGCCTGTAAGTCCATCACCTAACATTGTCTCATCAACTTCTAATACAGGCAGTGAAGTCAATGAAGAAGGTAGTAAAGAGGAGCAAAATGTCTTTGTGAGGACAACTAATAATGAAGGTAGCAGGACGTGGGACAAAGTAGACTACTGCATCTTTTGTGAGGAGAGCAAGTCAAAACTATCCCAACATCTTCAAACACAACACAAAAATGAATCTGAGGTCATTGATTGGATACAGACAAAAGACAACAAACTTAGGATACAAAAGTTGAAGAAAATGCGGAATATTGGGAATCATAGGCACAACTGTCAAGTTTTAAGAGAGGGCAAGGGGGAACTTATTGTAACATACAGGCCATCCCCATCAGGTTATCCTGCAAAGCCAAATGACTATGGCCCATGTCCTAACTGCTATGCTT
Organism: Apostichopus parvimensis; assembly: GCA_000934455.1. NCBI lineage: Eukaryota > Metazoa > Echinodermata > Holothuroidea > Aspidochirotida > Stichopodidae > Apostichopus > Apostichopus parvimensis. The sequence goes on from KN887010.1 coordinate 38,705, forward strand.
ACCTAGTCAAAAGAGAAATGTGGAAATACAGTTGCCCTGAAAAAGTACCACAAAGTCAGAGGAGGAAAGTTATCCAGAGTAGTAATTTATTGCTACCTGCTACTGTGTCAACAGACATGTCACAGCATCTACAGCGGGTACTATCATCTATGAAATCAGATTCAGTTGCTAGATGTATTAAAAGTGATGCCCTTATTGTTGAAGTTGCAAGCAAAGAATGTTTTAAGCTTGGACATAATTCTGAACAAGATAGTTACATTAGAGAGAAACTTAGAGAACTGGGGAGACTAGTTTTACAGCTGAGAGAGACTTTTGGTGATGAAAATGCATCTTTGTTGGATTTTATAAACCCTGAAAAATTTCAACAAGTCCTCAAGTCAGTTAGGACTATGTGCGGATTTAGTGACAGCTCTCACACATACATCAATCCAAGTCTGGCCCTGAAAGTAGGTCATACTTTGAAAAAAGTTTCCACTGTTGTGAAAGGCCAGGCATAAGAAAGAGGTGATGACATATTGTTTCAAAGAGCCAGTGGTTTTCTTGATCTGTGTGGGATTCGTTGGACTGACGAAATATCAAGCCATGCTCTTCGTACACTTTATCAAAGGAAACGGAATAGTCCACAGCTTCTTCCGCTTACTTCTGATATTGTCTGTTTAGCCAACTATACCAAAAGTGTGGCAGCTAAACAATTGTCAATTTTGCAAAACAAAGGCTTGTGTAAAGAAGATTTGCATTCAGCAACGGTCAAACTAGCTGAAGCAAGCCTGACAAGGGTTATCACCTTTAACAGACGTAGACAGGGTGAGGCATCAAAACTGAAATTAGTGGACTACAAAAGCTGCTCAATAGGTGCGAAAGAAACAGCATTAGAAGAAACATTAACAACATTTGAGAAAAGCCGTGTGGAAATTGTAGGTAAAAGAGGCAACACAGTTCCTGTCATTCTTACAAGTGATATGAGAACACAGATTGACATGCTTGTAGCAACAAGAGATCAAGCAGGCGTAAGTGGTGACAATCCCTATGTCTTTGCCAGAACATGTTATGGGTCACTGAGCTACATTCGGGGGGCTGATTGCCTGAGAAAACTTTCTGAGACATCAGGAGCAGATAAGCCAGAAACATTAAGATCTACACGTTTACGCAAACACATTGCTACAGTTTCTCAAATTCTACATCTTGATGAGAATGAATTAGAAGTGCTGGCAAAATTCATGAGTCATGATATCCGAAGACATAGAGCCTACTATCGGTTGCCAGATGAAACAATGCAATTAGCCAAGATGACTAAGTTTCTGCTGAATCTACAGAAGCCAGGTTCTTCAACAGAAATGAAAGAAAAATCTTGGAAGGACATGCAAGTCAGTGCAAATGAAGGTAATTTTTTTTTTTTTAAATAATATATCGACAAAAGTTTCAATGTAAATTGCTTGAAGATAGTTTATGTGTATTTAGGATGAGATATTAAATAAATGCAATCATAAATGTGATCAAACCATCTTGCTATCTATTTTGCCTTAATGTTCATTGCCAGAAGGTTTCAGACATGTAAATCCAAACAGGATAAAGCTAGCACTAACAGAAATTTTAGTGGTATGCGAAACATGTATGCATTTTGTTGGTTTAAGAATATTTGTTATCATGAAGCAATTATGTGTGGCATTGCGAGATCAGGTCTGATATCACTAATCAGTTGGTCATGTACTGATGCCAATGCACATTTCTATTCAGTTTGAACGTTTGGTAAAATTTAATTTGCTGAAGCTGTATAGAATTGTATTTTATGTATGTATGTAATGATGAATGTTCAGATGCAGATGTTGAGGATAATGCTGCAGCACAGGAACTACAGGAACCACAAGCAATGCTAGAAGAAACTGGTGAGTGTTTCTATTACAATGAATGCAAGTAAAGTCAATCTCACAACAAAGCAATGTTGACAAATATGTAGTGGGAATGAAATGTTGTTAAAAGCAAGGTGATTACTTCTCCTTGTTTCGAATTTATCAAATTATTTACACTTCTGATGGTTTGTATGTTAAAAATATTAATTTTAAAGATATGTTTGTGATTACAGATGATAATGCATCCAAGGTTCGCAGTACTACAAGCTCTTCAAATGTGCCACAAAAGACTACAAAGAGGAAAGCCTGGAGCACGGATGAAAGGGACGCCATAATGAAGCATTTTTCAGGTCTGATCTTACGGAACAAGCTTCCTGGCAAAACTGAGATTGAGAGGGTAATGGTAAAAGAGAAATCTCTTCATTCTAGGTCATGGAGGAACATTAATGATTTCTGCAGAAATTGTATTGTCTCAAAATCAAGGAGGCTGCATCGAGAGTGGAATATTGTTTTCTGACATGCAGTAGTGGAGCAACACATCGATGTCTTAAATGCAAATTGATGCAATAAAAGAGAAAAAACACAACATTCAGCAAATACTTTCTATCTGGAACTATGTTTATTTTCCATCACAGTGTTCTTTGAAACTAAGTTTGAATTCTGTTTACCTCTCATTTTTTAAGAAGTACCATTTGTTGTATAAGAAGCGTGTTCTTAAAGTCACTTTTGGATTATTATGTTGTAGGGCAGTGACTTCGAAACTATTAACAAATCCAATCTGTATGTGTACTGTACTCATAGTCTTGTCATGTGCATGAGCTAAACTCTTTACTGTGAGTACACCCTGTTTAATTCTTTCCAAAGTTACTTCAAGATGGTTTTAACTGGAGATCAGAACATTGCTACCAATTTCAAAAGAAAAATCCTCAAATTAATTTTCAATTCGCGTTAAAATGCTTTATATTCTTCTTTGAATCTTTGTAGTAACAGTTGAATATTTTGAACAAAATGTTCTCATCTATTGATAATAGTTTATCACACCTGATGTTGTGTTCTTGCAGAACCTCAATTATTGTGTAGCGTATAGCATATGTTTGTCAGTTTCAAGGACTTAAACTTCTATTTTGTGCATTATTCATGCAGGCTCAGTTATAACAGTGTTCATTCCTATTTACTTGACATGTTGTCATTGGTTACATAAGTGGTGTATTTTAGCCTTCAAAAAAGAAGTGTGTTTTTGTATAGATTGTAAAAGTATTAAGGAAGGTATATTTGATTTTGAGGAAACGTACAAGATTATCAGTAAGTATAAAGGGGCTTCTCAGTGACCACGACCTGCCCTCCCATGAACTATGTACTTTACTTGTCTGATAAAACAGATTCTTTTTAGTCACAATGGTCTACAAAGTTTGATATAAAGGGCTCCTTTTTCATCACCAAAACATAGCTAAAACTGGCAAGAAGGTATGGAACAGACTTGAAGAAGAAATCTTAGTGTTTATTCTAACCTACCTCTCATCACTTAATCTACTCTTTAATTAGTCTCCTTTTGATATTTTAACACGTTATACCACTTGTTATATTGTTAATTTTGGAGAAAACATGTTTGTGTTTGAGTCACCTTTATGTTTGATCTTCTTTCTCTTCTATCGTAGTAAACACTAAAGCAAACTTCAAGGTTCAGTGGAGTACAACCAATACTTATCTGTCCCTCCCAAACACAATATATGGCAATACAATGTTTCATGGTATAAGAAATGCACTGATTCCTCGATTTGATGTTATGATAGCTAGTCAAGTGTATATGCTATTCAATATTCAGTACTTCCTTGGATGGTATATAGACTTCTGAAGTTTCATCAATGAAAAATATGCCATGTTTCGGTTGCATTAGGAGTACATTGATTACTATATTCATGAACCCAAATGAAGTGTTTTTCTCGATTGTCGGGTGAATATGTCGGGTGAATTTCTCAAGTTTACACAGTTTAAGTTATGACAGATACATATAGGTTAGCCGAAATAGTGTAAGCATCGAGTCACATGTATATGGGTATATCTATTATATCATCCATACGTGTATGCACCTCTGAACACAAATTGCTGTCCGACAAATTAGCCCCATGTCCGTTGACATAAGAAATACATAGACTCCTTGATGTGGTATTGTGACCTCTATTCAAACGCACAGCATTGCCTAGATTGGTATGTATACTTCTGAAGTTTACACATTTATGTTTACGTTAGATATGACAGAGGCATCATGAACTTGCCATCAGAGTGTAAAGGCCGCCTACCCTGACGTTCATTCGGTTGATTCTCAATATGCAGTTATATCGCGCCAATATAACACAATTATTGCCATAGAAGACATGCACTGATTCCTCGTTTTGATATTATGATCGCTAATCGAGTGTATACTTTGACGTATAATCAGCATTACCTCGATTGGCATGTGGACTTCAGAAATAAACATTTAACATTTCCCATTTCTCGGTTATATCAGTAGCGTATTAATTGCTCGATTTGATATCATGACGGCTAACGAAATGCTTCGTTACTGTGTACAAGAAATGCACTTATTCCTCGATTTGATATTATGATCGCTAATCGAGTGTATAATACGTATAATCAGCATTACCTCGATTGGCATGTGGACTTATGAATAAACATTTAACATTTCTCGGCCACATAGTAAATTAAAAATCGATCCTGAACACTCGTTATTCCGAATTGTCTCAATTGGTGTGCGGAATTCTGACTGGTCATCCATGAGAAATATCCTTTATACAGGAAATGTGCACGATTCAGTAACCCCGATTGATATGTGGACTTCTGAAGTAACAGTCTACAGTGGTTCCTCGATTTGGTAGTGAATTGGACAACCTAGTGTAACAATGTGTATCTTAGTATTTCCTCTATTGATATGTAGACTTATGAGGAGTAAATTACCTCGTTTTCCCGATTCTGGCTTCACGATAGGTGTGTATGTGTGTTAAATCATTACCTCGTTTTGTATGTACACATCTCATTGCCAAGATTAGTTCCAACGATCAACTTCGGCACATAGGATGCTCTGACAGGTAACCTACTGCTACCACTCAAAAGGGTGGACCTCTCTGAAGGTTTTCTAGGGTTTCCTCGTTTGTATGGTTCAGTACGGACTACCTCGTTTGCCACCAAGCACACGTGCGCGTGTGTGTGTGTCACCAATGAATGTATTCAGGTCTCTTTCTTTCTCTGTGGCTGGCTCAACTACGCATCAAGAGCGTCCTGATGCTCTTGTTATTATTATTTTTACCAACATTGTCATCCTTATTGGTATGTTTACTGTTATAATTCACTAGTTTATCTGTATACCAGGTACAACATGAACCCATCCCCCACCCCACTCCCTCCCCCAAGCAAGGCAAGTTTGCAACCACCTGTTGCAAGTTGGATTACCTAAGGAGGTATAGAGAAATGCTTTGTATGGGCGAGCAACCTTACGTGCAAAGGAGGGGAGCTTGCCACTCCCTGCAGCCCACCCAACCCCCTTGCATCCTCCCTCCCCTGCGGTCGTTGCGCCCTTGACCCTTTAATCTGCATTACAACAGTTCATATTAAATGCTATAACGTAAGTGTTTGAAGATTCATTTCACCCCCTTACACCCCCCTCCCACCACTCCGTTCAACCTCAGCTCACACAAACCATGTAATCTGTGTTAAGTGCGAATAAATCTTTGAGAGTATACTGTGATTTTTAGAATTTTTCGTGTGAAATCTCTGATTGCACACTTCATTTTATTGCAAAAGGGCTTACAACCAAGTACCAGATTTCCAATATGTTTCCTATCCAAAACTATGGTAATAACCAATCCATCAGCTGTAATTCCACTCTGAAACAAATATTTCCAAGTCCTGCAACAGTTTTTTGTGATTTTCTCCAAATTATTCAGATGGCACGTAAGCCCTTTTGCATCT
>KN887010.1:45009-58818 GCA_000934455.1 Apostichopus parvimensis
ATTGTGGTCCTACATGTACCCATAAAGTAGCCAACACTATAGCCAACACTTTTGTGATCACAAATTGTGATCGGATTTTTGATCGGAAGGCACTTTTGAGATCTGAATATGGCGTCGAAAATGTAAGAAATATAAGGTCACCTACAAGCGGGTCAACAGATATGATAACATTGGTGACATCAGATGACATGACCGTTAAGTTGGAAAATGTTCCGGCATCCCATTGACAACTTGTCCCAAAATATGAATCGTGTGAGACCTTGGCACTGGGAGTTATTGCATTAAATGTCTAAAAATTAACCTTGAACTTGTATAACTTCACACACAAATGTCACCCGGGGGTCAACCAAATGACATTTTTGATCGGTGAAACCTGAATATAGCATAAAAACTGTACTAATTCAAACATTTTTTTCTTCACCCATTTTCTCCCCCAAACATACTACTTTCTTAACATTAATTGACCTTTGGTGACCTCGGATCACATGACCGTTAAGTTTTAAAATATTCCACTATACTCTTCGCAACTTGTCCCCAAAATATCAACCGTGTCGCACAATGGCACTGGGAGTTATTGCAGTTTTAATATTTTGGGTTTTCGGACCATAACTGACCTTTGCTGACCCTTGTGGGCACCAAAAACAATAGGGCACACCTTCTCTATATGGCGGATCTATAGTCCTAGTTTGGCCTCAATCCAGCTTTCCCTTATTGAGATACCCAAGCAAGTGTCACAGACGCACACACACACACGCCAAGTTGAACGCATAGGTTCCTCTTGCTAAAGCAAGGAACCAAAGGTGTATATTGGTAGCATGTATCATCATTTACTCATTAATTATTTGTGAGTGGGGTGTTGCCAGATAGAAATAGGGTCTATCTTGCCAATCTTTGCCAATCCTTCTGCCAAAACAAATATCACTATTCCCCTTATATAATATATTTTCCAGCAAAATGTACAGAAAGTTTGTAATTTTAGAGCATCATGGCTGTATTGTTATCTGATCACACACCTTTTCGAAATGTTGGAATCTGTCCATGATATTTGCAAAGTGGTGCAAATATTGGTGCATTGTATAGATATCAGTAATGAAGGTCTCCAGACCGGTCTTGACACCTTCGGAGTTCTGGGAAACTTTGTCGGTCTCCGTAGCAATGCTTACCCCTTGTAAAATCCAAATTAGGGGAAGTTAGTAAAAACAGTTACTACATATTTTTCATATTAAATTTGTTCAGTTATTATTGCTTACATTTTTCACTCTATGCATTCATTAAACAATAGGCAAGTGGCGTTTGACAACATTGTCATCAATGATAGAGTATGAGTGACATTGGCTGTTACAAAACTGTAAACTGGGAGGACACTGAAATTGTCACCAGTCAACACTATGAAAGCCATCTTAAGCAGTTTTGGACTTCATGGACTGGACTGTTGATACTCAATGGTTACAAATGTCTATACTGGTCACAGGAATTGTCGAAAAATTTATTTATATTTCGTAAATTGTATAACTGATGCTAAAGAAGTTGTTTTGTGAAGCATGAAGTAATAAAGTAAGGTGTAACCAAAGTCATTTTGATTTTTTTTCCATTTTCTACATACAATGTGTATGTGTACTACAGCAATGATAGATATATGTGCTAGAAATGATTTCATTCAGATCTGAACCATTGCTTCTTTTGGCATAGAAGTACCCTTTCAGAAAAATACTTTATGGTAAAGTACCTTGATCTACATGTATATAGTCAATTATAATTTTATCTCTTATTTCAGCTTGCATACTGTCTACTGTAGGTGGGCGGAACCTAAGGGAAGTCATGAAGAGGATGCTGCAGGAACTCATGTCTAATGATGTCGCCATCAACTTGAATTGGACTGGACAGGGGAGGGGGTGGCTTTTAAAGAACTGGCACTGCGACCCATTCTAGAAAGTAAGTTAGTAATTTCCGATACCATCATTGTTGAAAACCAGATGCTGTCATTTGCATGGCTACATGGTAATATTTGAGATCAACAACCCGCCCCCCCCCTCTCCCCACACGTTAACTGACATAACCATTACACAATATAACTGCCCCAGAAACATGTTTAATTAGAACCCACAATGATTGTTGTGTTTATACCTTATAACCATTTTGGTGGGGTCTCAGTAACACATACTGTGATCTGTATATATTTGCATAGGTGATATTACACATGTTTTTGCATGAATGGTGCAGTGGGGCTTGTCATATTTGTATGTGTTAAACATGGTTAGCATATAAAGATATAGTACTACGTATTATTCTCATGTACAGAGGCTGTTCGGCGAAAAAATTCAACTTTGACCTGCACAGGATGTGAAATTAAGAGAGAGATCCACCACTACTTAAAAGGATCTCCAGATCGTGATGGAGGTCGACAGGCAAGGAGGAACCTAAATCATGCTGAGCAGTAGGGAAATTGTGTGTGTAAAAATTGTAGGAACAAGTAGGGTTAACACAAGATAAATTGGATGCCGGGTGATGAAATGCCTATAGTCAATTATATCAATTTCTTGAACTTTATATGTACATCAATTGAGGCAATCTTATTTGGTTTTGTTTATGATGGCCAGGTAACCTACAGGTTAGCATGTTTGCAACAGTGCTGGAGTCGAGTCCTCTCCTTCCGAGTCCGAGTCACTGGTGTCCGAGTCCGAGTTACTGGTGTTCGAGTCCGAGTCACAGGTGTCGAGTCCGAGTCACCTATGTGAAAAACCTAAATTACCAATGAATAAAAATGACATGCGAAATAGCATCGTTTTGACCCTATTTTATTGAAGTGTGGTTGTAAGAAAAAAATACAATAATAATAATAATAATAACAAGTTTTTAATATAGCGCCAAATACCAAAAGGCCTGTAGGCGCTTGACAAAACCTAAAACAAATATAAACAAAAAGACAGAGAAATGAAAGGAATAAAAAGTGTAGAAAACACATGAACGAAAATTAAACAGTATGTAAAATACGAACACAAAAATGTTAAAACACGAGAAGACTAAAACAGACCAAAACCTATAAAAAACAAAAGAAAGGATAAGCACATAAAATAGAGTTATACCAAAATAACAGTCTAGATAAAACCACGAGTATATAAAAGTGACAAAATCACGTAGAGAAACTAAAAAGATGTGTTTTTAAAATTTTCTTAAATATGGCGAGAGATTTGGCAGTCTTTATGTGGTGTGGTAGGTCGTTCCAAAGCTTCGGTGCAGCGACCGAGAAAGCGCGATCTCAGTAGTTCTTGGTTGAGACGGTTTTCGGGACCACGAGGAGTGCCTGCGATGCTGAACGGAGCGAGCGTCCCGGGGTGTAAGCAGCGAGAAGATCTCTGATGTAAGCAGGAGAAAGACCGTTGAGTGACTTGTAAGTAAGCAATAGAATGTTATACACAATGCGGTCCTTCACTGGAAGCCAATGGAGCTCGTTCTTTCGCAAGGCATTTATGTTAACATCCCTACCACTTACACCCAGGACAACTCGAGCGGCACTATTCTGCACGCGTTGTAGCTTGGCAATGGCAGAATTTGGTAGGCCATAGAGAAGACTGTTATTGGCATTGAGATGAGATGTTACGAAGGCGTGTACAAGTCGTCGAGCAGTAGGCCGATCTATAAATTTCCTTATACGACCAATCTTTGATATTCCAAGACTTGCAGAGCGACACACTTTGTTCACATGCGATTGAAGCGACATGTGTTGGTCCATCAACGCACCGAGATTCCGTGCTTCCGGAGCAACATCAACTTTCGTGTCACCAACTTGAATAGTGGAGATAGGAGACGGATTCTTTATGAAACGCGAGGAAAAGTGAAGAACCTCCGTCTTGGTGTCGTTCAGCATTAACTTGTTGGCAGTGGTCTACGCTTTCACGCTGCGAATGCAGTCTTCAAGTCGCTGAAGTTGATCCCCTCGAGCCTCAGCAGGATTAAGCACAAGGTACAGTTGGGTATCGTCTGCATACATCATTGTCTGAACGCCGCGAGCCTCTATCAGATCCTCGAGTGGTGATACATACACAGTGAACATGAAAGGTCCTGCAACGGAACCTTGGGGCACAGAGCAATCCATGAGATATGTTTCTGATACACTGTTAGCAATGGCAACCATTTGCCGACGACCGCAGAAATAACTCTCACACCACGACAGAGCGTCGGCACGTAGTCCGTAGCGATCCTTCAACCGATCGAGTAGAGTATGGTTGTCAAAGGCGGCCGAAAGGTCAAGGAGAACGAGGATTACATCGGAATGCTGATGAACAGCCCGTAAGATATCGTTCTGAACACGGACGAGCGCGGTTTCAGTGCTGAAGTTTTTTTCGGTACGCGGATTGTTTGCTCCCATAGAGATTGTTTACCACCATATGATCCTGCAGCTGAGCTAAGGCTGCCCTCTGAACAACCTTGGAAACGAATTTCAAGTTGGAAATGGGTCTATAATTATTGAGGATGTTGGTATCAAGTCCAGGTTTCTTTAGCAAGGGAGTAACTCGCGAAGTTTTATATGATTCCGGGAAAACGCCAGACCTGAGTGAACGGTTGACAATTTCGGTGATGGGATGTTTTAGCTCAGGAAGACACTCTTTGAGAAGCGACGTAGGAATTTAATCGAGGAGACATGATGATGATGGAGATTCCATTATGATACGACGAACATGCTCATTGCATTTAAGGAACATAAGTATTTCCATCATTATTGAAGAAAGACTGGCCCGATGCGGCCTCATAATTTTTCCTCCGTGACTCGAGCCGGTCTCGTGCGATTATCAAGCCGAGTCCGAGACGGAGTCCGAGTCATTGCTTCTCGAGTCCGAGTCGCGAGTCCGGCAAAGCGTGACTCAAGACCGGTCGAGTCCTCCAGCACATATTTCAATACTGTAAATATATTGAATAACTGGTAGATGCTCCATGATTATTACATGGACCTCATTGTTTTTGTTGTCCATGTGGGCGGAGCTTGTAATCATATATTCTTAAAATGTCAAAAAAATTTTAAATTGATTTCTGACCACCTGAAGCGTCGCAGGCTTCATGGGTGTAATGTTATGCTGGATTAGCTGAACTCGTCAATCACAAACAAACGACAACGATATGACGCATGAATATGGTGTAGCTTTATCTTTATTTTGACGTCTACTTGACCTTGACGACCACGTCTAACAAAGTCAACAATAACGTCTGTCGTAACGGTTCACTGAAATCAATAACAGTAAAACAATTAAAATATGTCTTAAATAACACACAAACAATCTAAACTCATAGATCAACAACTACTGTAAAATCTTCTTCCAAACACAAAGAGTAACTGTACTTTCACTAATCTTATCATCCAACACTGCACTGTGCAGCTAACTGCACGCACAATGAAACAAGTCCCTGGATGCATCGCATACATCTTATATGCCTAGGTCTCATGCCTTCATAGGCCCCTGGTACTTGTACACAAATAGTACAAAACGACTGCAACTGTGAACGTCCAACGAACACATTACTACAGTAATAGCACAACATGCACCGCTGATGTACACGCTTCTTCCAACAAAATCGTAAAACCCCCCTAGGCCCTAATTTTATAGTTTGACCCCACAGCTCATTAAAGTTAGCATTTATCTAATTTCCTACCAAAATGACGAGAAATATACAACAATACTTACAAGCTGTGTCCAACAATATAAATCCCACGGATTTGCTATGATTGAGAGTTAATTAACTCTACTTTCTTTTCTTCTTCACTCGATTTAGACCAATATATAAGTGACGTAATTGGTGGCGCTAGAGAACGATTAATCTTGCTGCAACACCACCTTCATACTTGGTAGGTTGGTATTGCCACATGAAAATGAAATTTCATTTCTATTCATGACTGCATGTATGTCTGATCAGCTTCAGTTCAGTTGTCTGGCAATAAGTACGATACAGGTATATTACAATAACAAAATTCTGACTTAAATTATTTCCTAAATTCTCATCAGCATCGGAACCACTAAACCTTTTGGTTTTCTGGTTCTTGAAATGTATCATCAATAAAAACAGATTCTTCGAGCACAAAATATTTTTCCCAAAATATTACTCGTGTGAAAAGCATGATAAAAAAAAAAAGACTTTCACCATTGAGTGTAGTTTTCCTTCATTGGACTATTCTTGTAAGGAAATATGTGCTTGTAGTTTTGAAAAGACGTGGTGGTCGAGCATTTCTGAACATGATAACCCCATAACTTAAAGCCCCAAACTCAATGTTGTTGTGACAATTTAGTGCATGGTCGCATGAGCGAACCAGCAGTAGAAAATATGCAAGCTAGCTACCCCAAGGACACAATAGTGGCTGGCCACCATCGGACTACCTCCGGAACCTCCGATGGACCATCAGCAGATGGCCACCGGCGGACCGCTGGGGAGCCTTCAATGGACCATCAGCGGATGGCCGCCGGCGGACCGCCTACGGACCATCAGCTGAAGGCCGCCGGCGGACCGTCGGCGAGCCACCGGACGTCTCGCCGAAGGTCCGCCGGCGGCCCGCCGATGTGGCCGGCGGCGGACCGCTGAAGGACCGACCAAAATTTGCTGACTGGGACGTCATTTGAAAGAGAATAGAATTGTCGTTCAAAAGTCGTATCGTCTAAGATAGGGTCCTATGTTATATATATTTTGCTAACATTTTAAACATTTTAAATAAGAATTTGACTAGCTGTATATGACATTTTATTGCTTTTATTTCATTTGGAAATGATTTGTCTTTCTTAAAATAACACTGAGCTTGCCGCCCCTACTTTTAGTAAAAAGGTCGGTTTTTGATGATTAGGCCCCGCCTCTAAGTCTGGTTTGTACCAGATTGGCTATGACTCACGGCAGCTACATGTTAGATATACGAAACTGGGTACCCTCGCGACCAGCCGGAAATTTCCCGCAGTTTTCTGTACTGTTGCTAGGTACGCGGCGTCTAGTGTATTGCAATTGCACGCTAATTACGTATACACATTGTTGTACTGCTAAATGCTACGTTCGCAATTAACTGTACTCACCCAAAACAATTTCGAAGAAAATTCATCGCAAACTACATTTCAAGAGCTACCAGTTACATTGTTCGGAAGGGTAAGTAATTTATTACCGGATGATATCTTTTGAGAGTGTGAAAGCAGCTCAGTGTTAAATGTCAGACTACCTAGCACTCGACTTTCAAATGGTGTAGTGTTTGAATTGTGGAATATGGTAGGTTTGTGTAAATGTGCTAATCAGGTAAGATCTTTCATTAAAGTTGTAAGCAATCTTTTTGATTCAAGTCTTTTAAATTCCAAACAAAGCTCTGTTTATTCAAAAGTGTTGCAAATTGTAAAAACAAGACGTGCATTATCGAAGCTGAAAAGCAAAGCAAAGTTGTGTAATGTTTGGCGTCAAGTGTCTGTAAGTCTTATCTTTAAGCCGGATAGCGAATCCGCTCCCACCGTCGAATCCACTCCCACCGTCGTAGAACAGCTCACAAGACTGCAACAACAACACATGCAGCTTCAGAGGACTTTGAGGACCTGACAGAGAAAACCTCATCGCAGAGAAAAGTACTGGAAGAGGTTCTTGCTGAGCGTGTGCTACTACAGGAAAGAGTGAAGCAGCTGCAAAGGGATGTCACCATCGAACGTTGAATCGCAAAGGATAGCCAGACACGGAGGACTCAACTGGACAAAGGAAGCTCTAAGATCATCGCGAGACGGGAACAACGGAAGACAGAGAAAATAGTACGACTGAAGCAGCAGCTGAAAGGCAAGGACGTGGAGTTGAAACAACAGAGCAAGTTACACACCAGCACCATCGTGGAAAAGAGTTCCCAATTGCAGCGAGCCAAGAAACAGGTAGGGAATTACAAGAAAAAAGCGGGCGCTTCTACCAGCCAACAAAAGTTCGAGGTTGTGAGTGAACGACCCCACGACAAAGAAGAACAGATGACGCAGCTACAAGAGCGTTTAGACGACATCCTCGACAAAGAATGCGGCAAGGTAAGTACTATAGTGAAAGGTAAGTACAGGGATAGTATAAGGAGTGTTTACCAGCACTTGATGTGCCTGAAAGTTGGTAGCAATAATTGTCAAGACATTGTGCGCACAGTGCTGAAGGGCATTGTAGGCCTTGATGTAGAGAGATTGCCTAAGGCCACCTTTGCCAAGGATATGGTTTTTGAGGCTAGGGCCATGGCCCAACTTCAGTTCTGCGATGCAGTTCTTGAAGATGACAATCTTACTATACACAGTGATGGCACAACTAAGTTTGGCCATCATTATGGGTCCTACGATGTCAGTTTTGGTGAAGGTAAGGTATTCACTCTTGGAGTGCGAGAGACAGCTGATGGTACAGCTGTCACCACTTTAAGAGTATTGGAAGAGATTGTACAAGATCTTGTCGATCTTGTTGGGAAGGACAATGACAGGCTCGACTTGGGTTGTTTCTTGACGAAAATCAAGAATGTCATGAGTGATAGACACTCCGTCCAGAAAAAAATCAATGAACTTCTTGCTGACTTCTTGGTGACTGGGACAGTTTGTCATTGACACAGAGAGGGAAAGCCAAGGAACTCAATGAGTTTTTCTGTGGCATGCACTTTATTGTTGGTCTTGCTGAACAAGCATCGTCAACAATGAAGACTTGGGAGCAGATGATTTTTAGTGAGAAGAAAGTAGGTGCCCTAGCTGTGATAGGCTTTGCCGGGAAGGATGAAGGTGGGACTGAGCGACTTGTTCGCACCGTGTGCAAAGGTGTTCAGGACCGTGGTTGTGAGAAGAGTGGCAAAGCAGCACAGTTTATTGCCTTTCTATCTGCAGAGTTTGGTGTCAATGACGTCCCTTTAGCCCCCTTGAAGGGAAATAGGTTTAATATTCTATTTCACAATGGAGCTGGCGTGTATCACTTATATAGACATCTGTTGGTTTTCTTGAACAGGCACAAGTCAGAGAATAACTTGATGCTGGCTGTTGTGGAACGCGACTTTGGTATGCTAGATCGCCTCATGGGGGAAACACCAAGTGCCTCGTGCATAGCGCTGGAAGCCATGATCATGTACAAGAGGAACAAAACATCAGAATGGTCTGCTTCCCTGGAGGAGTCGCAACGTGCATTGTTCTTGAAGCTAGCACAGAAGTCCAAGGCCCAACAAAAGAAAGCATACGCGGACAGACTAGCCACCATCAAAGCTGCAAGAGAACAGAAAGAGCTTGGGAAGAAGGCAGCAATCTTGAAGAAGGCAGACCAAGATCGTGCCCGAAAGCTTCTCCTGGGAAAGGATATCAAATCTGTTGCTGGTTTAGTGGAGTCCCACAGCGAGCTTGACCAGAGAATCAGCAAACTGAAATCGGTAAAGGATAAGTCTAAGTACTTCCAGACACAGCTGAAGTATCGAAGGTTTGTACTTGGTGCCCGGAACGAAGGTGGTGTTCTAAACGTGTCAGCTGGCGGAAAGCCCAAAACAGTTGAGCAGTTGAGGATCTCTCTGCTTGGGGTAATTGTCTGTGACAATGAAGAGTTAGAAGCAGCATCAACCAGTTTTCAGAACAGGGCTATTGGTTTGGCTCCGGTTGATGCTGTGGAAGCCTTCAAAAGCAGATAACAACCCCCACCAGCAAAGAAAGCGCGATTGACTTCAGGCAGTAACATCAAATTGCCTGAGGAGCTGGTTGGCAAAAGGATTGAACACCACACCGAGGAAGCGGGAAAAGAGGACTGGTACAAAGGTACAGTTGTGGGCGTGAAAGGTGACAAGTACTTCGTTCTATACGATGGATTCCCTGAAGTGTACTCATACAAAGCGAAGGAGATTGAGGAGGACATTCAGGCTGGTGATTTAACAGTTCTTATTCTTTTCCCAGGTGACATTTTAAATAAGGAAATTTGCATTTGTGGTTGGTAGATGACGAAGAGGTATGGTATAAAGGTGTCATTGTTAGTTTTTCTAAGGATAAAGGCAATGATACCTTGTTCGAAATGAATTATGTGAGCAAGGACCCTGAGGATGAGGGTGAAGAAGAAGTATTTGAATGTGCATTGCTTCAAGACTACCTGAAGTATGAAGTTCGTTTCATATAATCACCTCGTTTTTTATCTGTATTTCAGGTTGTGAAGATGGCACCAACAACCATCCAGATATGGGGACACTCTTTTGTAAGGAGGCTAGGGGAGGCAGTTTGAGCCCAAAAATTGGGATTGAAAGATAACTTTGGTTTACAAGGGGATACAAAACTCAATATCCATGGTGTAGGTGGTCTGAAACTGCCAAGGATGTGGGGGGCAGCTAACAAAGTGGTGGGAGAGCTGCATCCGGATGCCATCATTTTAGACATAGGATCCAATGATTTGTGGGATCCGGCCATCGTCCCAAAAGTTTTGGCCCAAATAATTTTTGAATTGTGTCGGTTTTTAATGCGTCACTACAATGTTAAAATGGTTTGTGTAATGCAAACTATTCATAGACAAATTATTCCAAATCGTGTCCCCAGACTACAACAATAGGGTAGAAGAACTGAACTCCTCATTCGAGGCTATCTGTTGTAGTGACGACAGAATATTTTCATGGAGCCAAGGTGGCCGAAAAGGGATTGCTTCCAACAATGATGTTATAAGATTTGATGGCGTCCATTTCAATGACTTAGGCAATATTATAGGAACCTTCGAGGTGCAGCCATTTGTATTAACAGAAGTTTTGGCTAAATTCTTTCAAATTTCCTGTACCTCCGTCAGAAGCCATCCATATTGCCAGCACAGGCCTATAGTTTGTATGTCAGGCCTATAGTTTGTATTCGGCAGGTATAACTCTAAGGTAGTCATTGTATTAGTGTTGAAGCAGCTTTTCAGAGCAAGGGACATGATGGTTTGTTTTGAATTCCTCACAGTGTATTTTGATTTCATTGTTTATATTAGGCCAAATTATAGTAATAGCCAGGTAAGCATTGCATTGGTGTTCAGGCAGCTTTTCCGAGCAAGGGCCAGGATAAGTTTGTTTGTTTGCCTTATAGTGCATTTAAAAAATATTAGGCCTTCATTTTAGTAATAGCCATTTAAGGATTAGACTGGTGTTCAGGCAGCTTTTCAGAGCAAGGGCCATGATGGTTTGTCTGGAATGCCTTACAGTGTATTTGTATTTATTTTTTGTATTACGCCCTCATTATAGTAATAGCCAGGTAAGCATTGTTATTGTGTTCAGGCAGCTTTTCCGAGCAAGGGCCAGGATAAGTTTGTTTGAATGCCTTACAGTGTGTTTTCATTATGTTTAGTTTCCAACTTATTTATTTACTTTGACTCCATAATTTTAATGGGATAATACAACAATCATCAATGTGGAATAGAGTGTATATTGTGCGCTTCGTTGTTAGAATGAAGCATCATTATGAATTAACAGCTTGTTTGGTATATTTCTATAACCCTCCCCCCCCCCCCCAAAAAGTAATAAACCTAAAATAATCTATCACATTTTATTTTCACTGGGGTACCTATAAAAGAGGAGCCGGCCATATCACAACTTTTATAACATTATAAAAATTGTATAAGGTTTTACGTTTTATTTATAAGGATATAAGATGTATAGGGTTATAAGAAGTATGTTTAGCTTTCTTTTGAACCTGTGATGATTGCCATAAAATATACAAAGAATTAAAAAGAAAATACTAAAATGAAGAGGAACTGGGGTGGCTATTAGGGGAGGAGGCGGCCACCCATCACTTCCAATTAAAAACTTGTAATCTTTCTGTACATTGTTTTACATTTGTCATAAATCCATCAAATCTTCATGTCAGAAAACTTGAGATGGAAAAACAGGTTGTTTTGATACTTGGAATCAGACACAGTTTTGATGGTAGTCACGGCAATTTGAAGAGGAAATTTTTCTCGATAGTTTCTTTGCTGGCTCCATTGTCATAACAGTGAATTAAGGTAGATTTATTATTTGAGCAATGTGTGATGTTAGTTTTTGAACAAAGTTCACATGCTTTATGTAGAATTGTGAGTACATCTAGGCTATTGTGCATCATATATAGTGCTCTCCTCATCACTGGAATGCACCCAGTCGTCCTGGAATATGTAGTTAATATGAGAAAGAATCATGCTCACAGGACTATTTTGTATTATATTTGTAGCGAGCATTAAGTTGTAAAATGTAAGAAGTGATGTTTATAATAAATTGGAAATTGTAATGAAGTTGTCATACAATTTTTATTGTTGCACATATTGTCCTCGACACATGTCTTTTGTAAAGGTAACCAGCATGCATACCATACCTTACTATAGTAAACTTAGTTCTTTTGTTGGAATGACCATGAAATATCCATACGAATTGTATTTAAGGATTAAAGAACATTTTGATTTCTGCTGACCACCCTAGTCTGATAGTATATTTTCTGAGGAATGCAGATTACCTTTACAAATATGTGAAGTCATATATGACAAGCATGGAAAAGAACAAATGAACATCCCTCTTCATTCCCCACTGTGACTACCTGCCCCACACCTGCCACCCAACCCCATCCACTCTGAACCCTTCAAAATCCTGTGAAAATAAAGGGTCACCCACGCTGTCATGAAAACGTTATTGTAGGTAACTTAATTTCTAGTAACTGTCCATCACCCCCCCCCCCCCCTACAAGTTCAACCCTCCACTCGAAACCTTCCCCAAATAATTTGAGGAAAAAATCATAAAGGAATAATGTTTATACTTTAATACGATCGTAAAAGACCATCAGATTTTTTTCATCAACATCTACAGAGAAAAAACAAGTTGTGAACCCCATACACTACCGCGGCACGGCTTAACAGTACTATGCCTTACGTTCGAAAATACAAATACAGGAATGTAGCTGAATTGAAATCCTTTCTTTTGGAAACAAATGACATAGACTTTGTGTGTGAAGGCAAATTGCATATCATTTTAATACAACTAGGCAAGTTTGAGACGACAATAGTCAAACAGCTCTTCCTGTAGGACAAGATTGCCTTGTACGACGTTATTATTTTCATTGGGAGCTTTGCCAAAATGTTAAATTATTTTGTGGTAGTTAAGTTAAAACCGCTTGTATTCTTGACGGATATATTTTCCCCATCAACGTTGTGTAAAATATATTGCTCAAACTGCGCATGTTCAAACTTTACTTCATTCATCCACAGTTGATGGCCATTTTCGTAATGTGTGTTTTAGCTATCTTCATTCATTTAAAGAGCCAATGCGTAAGTGCACTCAACCGCAAGACACGCGATAAATATGAATATTCATAATGCAGCTCGTGTGTCCGTGATTGATGTGTTTACAAATATCTGTCATATTTCATTATGTCAACGCGCATTGAAGCGTACGGGGATTTGCAAATTCCCAGGGAATTAGGGTCACAAAAATCCCCATCAAATCATAACGGTAGGTTCTTTTTAAAGAAAACGTTGGATTTGGGGTAAGAGGATTATTTTCTTTGACATGGCTAATATTTTCATCGTTTTTTCATCGTTTTTAATTGGACATATATCACGTACGACATGCCTATTCAGAGATATACACAATTGGAATAGATGCATTGTCTCCAAATGCATTGATTGCCAGTTGTACAAAGTCACAGCCGTTTATCTGCAGATATAGAGTAGTCACATGTCCTGGTATTCTTACAGACTATTATGGCTAGTGAAATATGTTTATTCAGGGGCGTATCCAGGGGGGCGCAACAGGCGCGCGCCCCCCCTATTGGCCGTCACCAAAAAAAAAAATTTTGACCTAAAAACAAAAATTGAAAAATTGATGACCTTTATGTGAGATGTCGGTGATCGCTCAACCCCCCCCCC
>KN887010.1:59713-92132 GCA_000934455.1 Apostichopus parvimensis
ATCAATATTCTTTTGCATGATTTGAGCTCAAACATTGCACCATTTTGCATCTAGAGGCCTTAAAATTCAATTTTTTCGCCAAAGGGGAGGGGGACACCCCCTCCCCTTAAAGTGTGTGAAGACTCGCGCAAAAAGAAACGTCTAATGCCGGTAATATGACCTAGTTTTGAATGAGGTGTAACAGAAGTGTTAGACATGACCATCGATCTCAGAAAATACACACACAGCTTGCTACCGTCGGTAATTAGACACTAGTGTATAGTCAGTACATACAGCTGCGGTCAATTCCCACAGCACAGTGTATAAACGATAAAGCGATGGACATCTCAGGTCCAGCTAAAGATAACAAGGTAACACGTTTCATTACTGTCTGCACTTTGTAGCGACACGAAGAAAACGTCACTTGCAAGCAACAGAAAGTTAACTTTTTCAGATGGCCGCACGCGGTTTGGGGCAAGTCTTCAATGCCTTTAAGTGTAGTCATAAGCGGGGCTGAGCACCTTCGTCCTAAAAATGTTATCGAAAAATAACTTATAACCGCCTTCTACGCCTATGAGTGTAGTATAACAACAGAGGTATTATTTATCATCTTAACAGGATGTTGCAGATGCAGACATGCAAGCAGAGCTGGAAACAACAGCACGCACAGCTCCTCACATTGCGAGTTTCAGCAGCAATGGCCAGTTCAAGGGGCGTTCGGTGCATTCAAGGCTGAATGGTTGCAGGCTCCGTGATCTTGCCTGGAGAATTGCACACGGTGCCTTGGTGACCAACCTAAAAAGGTATCATTGGCGATTGGGTGATGGACTGTGCCCAAGGACCGGCTGTGACAGCTTAGAGAGAGAGTACCGCTCATGTTATTTGGTATTGTTGGTTTTTTTTAAACTTATGGGAGTGGTTCCAGACCTGGACCGACCGTGTAACGGGAGACCGTTCACGGTCGGTATGACAGTGTTTTATTTTATATGGGGTAGACCCTCCAGTTTGTTCGCTTGCTGTGTTGCACCGTATTATTTTGGTTTGCTCCACTGTGAAAAAAACTTGTTTGGAGGAATAGATGTGATGTTGTTTTAAGGTGGAAGTTTGCCAGTTGGCAGGCAGTCCTGTAGGCGGTGGAGTGTCACATCCGCCTTCATGTGAAAGGCGATTTTCGCCGCTTATCTGGGGCTGCCTTTTTTGGACGGTACGTGGTGTGCTGGGAAGGGGTGTTTCGTTTCGCTGCGTGCTGGTCGTCCTTTTGTGGGTTTTTGAATGTTTGAGTGGGTGGTTGGGGATTTGTCTCTGCAGGTCGGTGGGCATATTTATTTTTTTGGCTCGCTTGACTTGAGTTTCGTTTATCAGAATGGGATGATTCGGTAGTGCCGTTTGGCCGTCACGTTTTGGATCCCGCATGGCGGGTCACGTAAAATGCACATTCGTGGCGATGGGGTATGTATCGATTGCCAGACAAACAATATCACAGTTGCCGTTTTGATGCTACTTGCAACATACTATGTGTTTGATTTGGACTACCCCCAGATACATTCTCAGGTCCTGGGAGCGTGATTTTTTTCCCCAGGATGGTTGTGGGTAATTAACATAAAGGAGGCGTGTAGATCTCAATCAGTGCACATGTGCAGTAGGCCTACTTCAGGAAAGTTTGGTATGACCTATGCACTGTACTATACTGCTATTGTTACAAATACCGCACCATGCTTCGTACATCACACAACAACTTGGATATCGCGTGCATGCACTGTACTAACCTAGCCTATATGACTTATTATAAGGCTAGTGCGAATCACACGTACGTCGACTGGATATGGCCATCGGTTTTTCTTAGTTCCTAGTCCTAGTTCGCCATGACGGAGAGCAAAATAACATGGACCTTTCCATATGAAAACCTGGATGCATTCCCAAGGCTACAGGTAAACGAAACTTGACTAAGAAGAATGAACTCACTTACTCACCCTCGTAAAAGTTACAAACTAGTAATAGGCCAGTAGTAATACTGTAGTATATAGATGGTACCAAATTTCGTGACCCCTACGCTTAGCCTTATTGTGCACAGAATCAATACAACACCCACGCAGGGCCACGGCCAGGGAGTTTGGTCCTCTCAAGCTTGTGCCATGGATATCCCTACCTGTACAAGACACACGTACGGCAGACCACATCATCTACGTGATACTATACTTAAATGCGATCAAACCATGCCTGCTCCAAACCCTGTCTGGTTTGTATACACTAAGCAGTCGCATTGTACAGGAATGCATTTAACACGCCTACTTTATGTCAATTACCCACAACCATCCTGGGGAAAAAAATCACGCGTCCTGGGACTCTTTGAAACGTATATAATGAAAACTGTTCCATACGATGGCCGCAAAAGCAACAATTATTGTATGTTTTCTTCTCAGTTAATTAAAGAAGAAGATTGTGGAGATGGAAAGCAAAGGCCAAGCATCTGCATCAAGCTAGAGTTTTTGGTCCGATGCTAGCAGCATCAACAACTTATTAAATTCTTTTGACTTTTGTGTGTTTGTATGTATGAGTTTACCAGAGCTACATTAAAGGTTGATTTGCTGGTATATACATTTTAATATTGTGGCTATATTTGACATTGTGAGTTTACCCGAATTCTAGTTGCCTTTAAATGGTATAAAAGCACTTAAGATTTCCTATTTTTATAGTGGGGGGGGGGGGCGGTTGGCTGGTCTTGGTTCAAAACAATACCGATGCGAGAGAAACCACCACAAAGCTTTTCTTTTCGGGCCAAAGCCAAAATTTTTCATCCTCAAATCCCAAAAGTCAAGTTATTTCTCTGGGAGAAATTCATTTTGGGCTCATGGCAGTACTAATTGACACTTTATAATAAATAAACCAAAATCCGAAAAATTTAGTTATCAGTGATATAGAGGTTGATCGTTCCAATCTAAAAAGATGCGCACTAGGTTGCGAGGGACGGAATTTAGTCCAATTTACCTAGCTGAAAATTAGGATGGCTGAGGTAAATTTGGTTTTCTGTAATATGATGTTCATCTGTAGTGCAAATTATTTATTGGAAAAGTTTTGAATTTTTTGCCAATAAAATTGAATAAAAATATGAAAAAATGGTTCAAAATTCCTTCCTTCGCATTTTTTTACCCAATCTGCAAAGTATGAACTATCAGTGACTTGAACATCTGTAGTGATGAAAGAAACTTAAGAAAAATATCATTGGTGCATTATGGGTAATCAACATTTTCGCGAGGGACGTAGTCCTAATCTGTTGCAAATACAAATAGTTGGCAGAACATACGCGTAAATTTCAACGACACAACTATAGCAGAATTCCACAGCATGCTCAACTTGCAAACTTCAACGCACTTCCAGGAAAAAACAGTGCTATCATCCAAGTGGACTTCAGCGAGAACTATGCTAACACCCAAAAGAATGAAATACAGTCGGCATACTTTGGCTACGAGAATTTCACATTGTACACTGTTTGTGCATGGTACGCCGAAGGTGAGGAAGTGAAGTGCAAAACCTGTGTCATCAGTGATTACATGTCACATGACAAGTTCTTGGCCTTGCACTTCAATAAAGCTATCATTGAAAAGGTCCAACAATTTGTTCCAAATCTGGATGAGGTTCACTTTTGGTCCGATGGCTGTGCTAGTCAATTTAAATCAAAATATTGCTTTAACTTCCTTGCCACCCAGTACCCATGTGACATTCGTATAACATGGAGTTATTTCGAATCTCACCATGGGAAGGGCCCAGTAGATGGGGTGGGGGGAAGTGTGTACAGTGATGTCAAAGCAGGTAAAACTGTCATCACTGGTGCCAAGCAGTTTGCAGAATATGCCAATATAGAGTGAATGCAACAGATACATTCTATGTAGCTGCATATGGCATAACCATGCCTTTTATGCCAGACAAGGTACCTGAAGTAGCAGGTACACGCAAGGTCCATTTTATTGACCGTACATGCAGTAATGGTAACAGCAAACTGACTTTCTTCCTACAGAGTCAGTTTTGTGAACCAGTTGAAGAGATGCTTAGGGAGCAGTTGTATGACTTAAATGATGGGGTCGAAAGTCAGATAGTGGTGAGCCATCATCAGGAAGCAGATCCTAATCTGAAAAAAGTGTAAAACAGTGGTCAGGTTGAGGAGAATGGGGATCAAGATCAAATTGCTAGTCAGCTGGTTAACAATGATCAGTTACCATGGAAAGTGGGGGAGTGGGTGATAGTTGAATATGATGGTCAGTTGTATCCAGGCGAGGTGGAAAACATAATTGTCAGTAATTCACAAGTTAATGCCATGGCAAAAACAGGGAAGTATTGGAAGTGACCAGAGGCAAAAAACCTACTGTGGTATTCAAGGGATATGGTGAAAGGAAAGATAGCCCCTGTTTTCCCTGTATGCTGAACCAGAGACCATTATTTGTGTAATGAATTGTAAGCATTCATATCAATTCCTTGCACATTGGTGAGCTGTTTGTTGATTTCCAAATCTACATCATATCCAAGAGTTTGACATGTTAATGTTCCAATTTATATGAAATTGCATTGATGTATGTTGTGTACAGTACTTCATTTTTCTTGTTAATGACAACTTAATGAGTTAACGTCATGATGGGGGAAGAAGTTTTCAATTCGTTCATATGCTGTTTGGATCCGAATCTAAGCAGAGTTTTGTTAATGAATATGTGAATTCTCAATTTGACTTAAAATGGTGACTTTCTTTCCTTGTATAAAGTATAAATGTTGAATTTGTTACAGTAAATTAGTTTTCAGTTTCCAAATTTAAAAATGATATATTGTCCCACACTGTTGTATTCACCTACAATATAAAGGTGGATTCCTCATTTCGGGGGAAGTGCTGGATGGAGGTGACTTAATTATTATTGAGCAAGGCATTTGAGTGGTGAGTGATGGAATGAATTTCAATTTTGATTCCAATTTACCTACATTTCACCCATCATCCCACCCCCATCACCACCCCTACCCCCATCTGTTCCTTGAATGTGTGTTCATTAATTGGATTGTGTAATTTGTGATAATATTCCCACTTCTTGTGGGAGCTTGGCAATGACAAACAGAATTGACAACAGCTTTTTCTGTAATTAATAAATTTAGACAGCAATTCCGTCCCTCGCGCTGACTTTTTTGTGAAATTAAAGAGTAACCTGAGTTAGCTAGGAGATTTTTAAAACCCATTTCAGTTAATATCAGAAGAGTAATTTATCTTGTTATAAATGGTATGATTGGATATAGATTCCTCCTAAATTTTATAATAATACGTCAAATGTTTGGAGTGCATGCACACCCAGTTTTTATCATTCCGTCCCTCGCGCCAATTAATGTTCGTTGCTATGGCAACATGTTAATTTTTAATATGTTTGTTTTATTATGTTGTATGTTACTCTCTTTATTTAACCTACTACTGGATTTTTCCTATTTCACTACTGTTGAGCTGGAACATATGGAAACGTATATCAAATTCCGACCCTCGCACTTACGGAGGTTTTGGCTTTGGCCGATTAGTGGTAGGACCGCGTTCCTCCTGGAAATCATCCCTGTATAAAAGTGCTGGGGGGGGGGGGGTCTTCCAGAATCATGGTTTTGTATTAGCTTTTTGTATGTTCACATTGAGTGTATGTTCTTGGTAAGTGTTAACAAGTACACTGTGATATAATGCATGTTTGTACGGATGATGTCCGCCAACAATATTTTGCATACCAGTCTTGGACACCCCAAGACTAGCAAACAAAGAGACAATAAATAACCATTTTAAGAAGTTCTTAAAACGCAATGAAAACTTCTGCAGAGCCACATTTTACTTTGCTGAGATGTTTTGGTATTTTGTTTTTATCTTAGCCTTTTAATGCGTCATATTTTTTCACTTTTTGTACAATTGTATGTATCTTTCTATGCAAACTAAACAACCTGTTTAGAGTGAATGCTTTATTGTGTTTAGAGTAAATATATTACAGTGTTCAAAATATGTTACAACCTGTAAACGTGTCAAAGTGTTTTCATTCTAAACATCTCAACATGTGTAGGACAATAAACAAAGTGTTTAGGTGAAGTAAACATAGTGTTTAGCCTTTACACTATTATGTGTTTAACCTAAACTCCTTGACATGTTCAAGCTGTTACAAAAAAGGGTTTAATTAGTCTTTACAAGCTAAACACTTGTTTTTACAGTGTAGAGTTTCCCCACAGGTAAAGATAACCACAGGCAATGTTTGCTACACCTACACGATAGTAGGGTATCATTTTGGCATTCTGACGGCCGAAAATTAAATATTTGTCATTTTTGAAATGATGGTTTGGTGAGGCAACTTGGTTGATTTGAAGGGGGAATAAATGTCTAGAAGCCAGTAAGTTACATGGCATGTCCTAAGCATAACTATTGGGTCTGGACCTAATAAATATTGGACAATTCGGACCTATCAATATCATGTTGATTAAGTTTTCTTACCATTTCACCATAACTGCTAAGGACATCATCGTTAGGTCTACCATCTTCACTGGAAGTGGAACTGTTGAAATCTCTCGACCAATTGTTTTCTAATTGTCCCTTCTTGAGAGTCTTGCTGCCTTTATAACGATCCAGGGTCCTCCGAGGAAAGGTTGGTTCTTCATCACTAGAATTTTGAGGTTCAAAGTAACCTTTATATTTTTTCTTAGGTCTAACAGAAACATTGTTAATTTTCCTTTCTCGATGTGGATCCATTTGTCTAGGGCCTACAGCAATATCTAAGATTCGAACTTGTGAATATTTCTTGTACATACCGAGACCAGCCTAGCCTAGTGTATTAGGCTAGTATGAGTCCAACGAAGTTCGTTTGGTACATTAAAGGACGCCTGTACGTAAAAAATATGCACGGTGTATAAAAGTTAACGACTTTCCATACCACCGGCTAGGCTAGGGTTACACGTTTAGCAGTATCTATACAATGTCCAAAGAATGTCAATACGACGCAACAAAACCGTATTACCGTTCAATAAAAGTTAAATAAATGTTGTATTTACAAAACTGCACGTACATGAGATAACTTCTCGAAGAAACAAGAAAAATAATAAACCTATAGCTGACCAGGCAAGAATGCAAGATTCAGATGAAAAATACACAAGAATGCTTTTATTTTAGGCGTAATTATCGAGAATATTATAATGTAAGCAGTAACCGTATCGTAATATATTGTAAATGCTAAATGAGCCAACTTATGAGGGCTGTAAAATATATGTTTGTCATATTTATCACTGTTATGATTAAACTTTGTACCGCAATGATTAAAAATATGAAATATTTACTAAATATTAGCTAAAATTTATTTAACAAAATTATGTTATAAATTGTTCAACGATTTTAACAATTGGAAGGCATAATGCCTTCCCAGTGCAAAATGGTATGATCCGACTAAATTTGAACTTTGACAATTTGTCTTGCGTAAGCGCTAAATTTATAAATTCTGAAACCGCAAACCACATACGCCAACAGAAGCTTCGCAGAATCGCATTTGTAACCGATTTGACCAAAAATTTCAAATTATTACCGCGGCTATTTTCCCTCCTTTGTGATCTTGCAGTATCTTTATATTATTGACACATACTTGTAACGTAATCATTGGTTCTAAACGTGCTTTTTATCATAAATATTTATATTGAACTGAAACTTTATATATAGTGGCCTAGAACTATAGTATAGGCTAGGCCTAACAAACAGGTTCCCTACTACGTATACTACATGGTACATTTACTCACGTTAGACATATCCTAACGTTATACTTGCGTAGCTTATAGGGGCCTAGCCTAGTTATACTCAAGTTTACACCTATATTTAGCCGCGTGATTTTAGGAAAGCTATCGTCGACTAGCAAACAAAATGGCAATTTCTTATGCAAACATTAGGTACCTTAAAGATCAGGAACGTGAAATTGTTAATGTAAACCACATTAAGAATTTTTACCCGGAGCATGAACTTGATTTTGTTCCTAATAAAGCATACATGGTATACAATGGCTGGCAATTGACAACGATGATGAAACAGATGGATTCACAGTTACAAGACCGGGACTCTTGGTACAAGGCCAAAATTTTATTGTTGGCAGGTAAGTTATATTTGTACTTGTTAAAATTGTTGGCTAGTCTATTTGCATGTAGGCTATCGTGTCCAATGCAAGGCACATATTATCATTAACTGTTCTTAGTTTGCCCCTTTTGTTTGTGCACCTACAGAAATTAATACATATCACCGTAGCATCCCACTAACCTCACACTTATTCCAAATGTGCAACCTTTTTTTTGGTCATTTAATGTTTTGTTTATTTTAGCCCCAACATCCACTTACTATTTTCTTACCAGTGATGCTTCGTTAGCTGGTTAATTCTAGCAGATTAGTCTAAAAAATATTATATATAGTGGCAGAGCCCTTACAAGGAAAAACTTGTACAAGGCTTGTAGCATTATACCCCTATTGCCCTTTAAGGAAAAATAAAGGAAAATATGACTTAAAACGAGGCAGACCTTAATTTACAACAATTCCAGTTTCTTGCCAATTAAATTTCTTGCCAATTAAAAAATGCTTCGATAACAATGATACAACCCTCTAAGTGGGAGTGATAGAATTTGATCCGTATCAAATATCCGAAGTACCCTTACAGAAATGGATAGTGTGACCTTGTATGGTAACAAAACATAGCACATGGCTATGATTTCTGGGTTGTTGTGATATGATAAACAAATGCAAGTTTCTGAACACCAAATGGTAACAGCCTCGGTCAGCACAGCATAATTAGCTTAACATATAAAGAGTGTTGACAAGTCAAGAGGCTTTCACTAAAACGGTAAACCACACAGGGAATATGTTTGTGGATAAATATTTTGTCGCTTAACTTATATGCATGCTTTAACAATGTACTTTAACCAGTACATTTTGGAATTGAATTGAAGAAGGCGGGTGGAGTGGAGGAGTGTGGGTGATAAAAGCAGGGGGTACATAATCGTAACCTATGCATTCATGCAGGCGGAGAAATGTGTGTGTGTGTGTGTGTGTGACGACTCGCTTGTAAACACGGTATCTCAAGAAGGGAAGCTTGGACCAATCACATATTTGGTGTATATGAGTACCACATTGAATAGATGTGCCCTATTGTTTTTGGTGCCTGTCAAGGTCACCAAAGGTCAGTTAGAGGCCAAAAACCAAAATATTAAAACAAGCAATAACTCCCATTGACAGGGTCCAACATGGTTAATATTTTCGGAGTAGTGAATGGGGTAAGGGGTCGTTTCAAAACATAACGGTCATGTGATCCAAGGTCAACAAAGGTCAATCAGGGGTCAAAAACAAGTATTTTTGCAATAACTTGAGAACAAAATGTCCGTCAAGTTTGGGAGTTACTTACAAAATTAAAGAAAAAGAGCAAAATGTTGATCGAATGAAAGCAATCAGACAAAATGAAGCTTACAAAAAGAATGAACATCAGCAAAATGTAAGACGTTTGAAAACACTGAGAAAAAATGCAGTTTAGAAAGTTAAGGAACAACAGCAAAATGTAACACGTTTGAAAACACTGAGGAAAAAGGCAGTTTACAAAGTTAAGGAACAACAGCAAAATCAGAGCAGAATTACAGCAGCAAGGAGAAATGTGTTATTCAAACTAAATGAAAGAACACAAAATGCTCACAGAGTTCTGTCATTGAGAAAAAAAAGGAGTATGTGACATTAGAACAACAATCTAATAAGAAACGTATGCAAAATTTAAGAACATGCACATCTTACTCCAAGAACGAGATAGAAAAGAATTTTATCCGGATTCAGAATCTAAGAAAAGATAGTAAGTTTAAGGTACAGGAAAGACAAAAAAACCTTCAACGCACTAAGGCTGTTAGAGCAAGAAATGGCAGCTGCAACATGAAAGAAAGAACCACAACAGAGTGAGAATGCAGTCCCTGCTTACAGAAGCCATGTACAAAGCAAAGGAAAAGATAGCCAAAAAAGGAGATATGCAACAACTTGGAACAACTGATCAACCAAAAAATGCCTACTGATGAAAGTGCATTCACTTCTACCAAATCTTTTCAAGCAGTACAACAACATTTTTGGCAGTCTGTTTCAGTTGGACCAAAATATGTTTGCTGTTCTTGAGAACAGTTATGGTACAAGGAAAGCGTTGTCTCCACAAATCGTATAAAATCAAGTAGCGAAGGAAGTAAATCATGGCTTCCAGAAAATGAACAGAAGTATATCTGTAGAACATTTAACCTTTATGTCAAAACTGGAAGAACACCGCTTCTAGGATTAGACAATAACATGTATCTGCCTGAAGTCCCAGATGAACTTCAATTACACTCTCTAGAAGAAAGGCTTGTTGCACTTCGTACTCCATTCATGCAAATGAGAGAATTGCCTAGAGGACGTCAAAAACCATGAAAGGAAATATAGTAAATGTACCTGCTGATGTATCAACAACTGTAAGAACACTGCCTCGTAGATTGGATGACGGCCAAATCATCCCAGTCAAATTTAAGAGAAAGTTATCATAAAATCACTCAGTACAAAGTCAAAACATAAGGCCAAAGAAAGTGGTCGCTGCTGCTAAATGGCTTGTAAAAAATAGCCAGCTATATCAAGATGAAGGTCTAACAGTTGAAGACACCTGGACAGATTCATTCCAAGAATTGAAAATGATTGGGAAGAATTTATAGATAGTGATCAACCAGATGTAGGCTTTGAAAACATATTACAACCACAAGAACATACAACAGTAGAAACAGTTCAGCAAACTGAAGTGGAACTGGATTGTGATGAAGAATGGACAGAAATACAAAGAGAAGACATTGAAGCAACAGGCACACTAGATACCATGCTTACTCCAAATTTTGAAGATGACAATCTTGCATATTGCTTTGCCCCAAGTGAAGGGAATTGTCCACTAGGGTTGTTCCAGGATAAGTATTCAGAAGAAGTAGCTTTTCCAACCCTATTTTCTGGACACACCAGGAACAAATTAAACTTAAAGTTCATTACAGCAATATTTGTAAGTGCGAATTACGTCAAATTCAGCAGAAAGCAACCATTAGTTTACGAAAGAAAAAGACAAAAGGGAAAAAACTAACTGCAGAACACTTCAAGAATATGGAACAAGTGCAAACAATTACTTTCACTTCATGAGGGCTACAGGGTGTTCAGAACACTGAAAGGTTCTCCTCCTTACTGGGAAAAAGCCAAAAAAGAGCTTTTTGCAATGGTCAGACAGTTAGGAATTCTAACATGGTTTTTGTCCTTTTCAGCTGCAGAGACTCGATGGTTACATATGCTCCGTATTCTGGGCAGAATAGTCCAGCAAAGAGAACTTTCAGACAATGAATTGTTGAACATGACATGGCAAGAAAAGTCAGATCTCATTCAGAGTGACCCAGTTACATGTGCAAGACATTTTGATTATATGGTACGTAGATTTATCAATGATGTATTGCAGAGCTCATATCATCCAATTGTTGAGACGATCGATCACTTCTACAGAGTAGAATTTCAGCAAAGAGGTTTTGCTCACATTCACATGCTAGCATGGATCAGAGATGCCCCAGTGTATGATGATGCAACAAACTCTGTCACATGCAAGAAACCACCACTAACTGTCAATCATTCAGTTAACTTGCAATCACACAGTCATGCAAAAACATGTACAAAGAAAAGACAGGGTGTTTGTAGGTTTGGCTTTCCAATTCCACCAATGCCAAAGACGATGATTCTCACTCCATTAGGAGATGTGACAAATGAAGAAAAAGAACAATTGCCATAGCTGTATAACAAGGTGAAATGCTATTTAGATGGCCTGAAGTTAGCAGATGTCTCTACTACATTTCAAGAAATGCTTCAAATCCTTGAAACCACAGAAGAACAGTACATTCGTGCCATTAGGTTTAACCTGACATCTGCTCCAGTGTTTCTACAAAGATCCCCAAGTGAGATACGAGTTAATGCCTACAACAAGGCCTTACTAGAAACATGGAAAGCTAACATGGACACGCAATATGTTCTAGATGCATATTCTTGTGCTATGTACATTGTCTCTTACATCAGCAAGGGTCAGATAAGAATGAGCAATTTAATGCAACGTGCTACAAAAGAAGCAAGAGAGGGTAACCTTGATATCAAGCAACGTGTGAGACACATAGGAAAAAAGTTCTTAAACCATGTTGAAATCAGTGCTCAAGAGGCTGTTTATTTGGTTCTTCAAATGTCTCTCAGGAAAGCTTCCAGACAGTTCATATTTATCAACACATCACCGCTAGAAGATCGCACAATATTGCTGAAACCATTGTCTTACATTGAACAATTACCAGATAGTTCAACAGATATTGAATGTATGGGACTAATCAAAAAGTATGCTGCCCGGCCTAAAGCACTAGAAAGTTACTGTTTAGCTGACTTTGCTGCGTGGTTTGATATTTCCACCGACCAAAAAAAATCTGCTGAGGATATTCAAGATGAAACTCAATTTGATGACAACAACGAAGATGAACCCAATGTGCAAGAACATGAAGCCAACACAAAATGCTACACAGTGGGAAGTTTACTTTATAAAAAGAAAGAAAAAGAAACGAAAAATCGTTAGGTATGTGCGCTTCCATAAAGGCAATGATGTTGAAAATTACTGCAGAGAGCAATTGATGCTGTTTCTTCCTTGGCGAAAGGAGGCAGAGCTCATAGGGTTATTTGAAACATACCAGGTCAACTACCACTCCTTAAAAGCAACCATCAAGGAAAAAGAAAAAGAATACAATCAAAACAGTGATGTTACTGATGTTGCAATAGAGTCTTTAGAGAATGGAGATGAATGTACTAACCAAAATGTTGCACCAAACACTGAACATGTACAACAGATAGATAGAGACAAACTGGAAAAGGCAGATCAAGAAAGACCACTTCAGCCACAAGAGTTATATGATATCGGTCAGGACATTGGTGTATCTGTAAACACACCAAAGACAGAGGAATTACTGAAACCGCGCCTACCTGATTCTGACTATCATTCTATTGTTAACAGCCTCAATGTAAAGCAAAAAGGGTTTTTCTACCATGTACTTCACTGGTTTAAAACCCCCCAAAAGACACAATGTACACATTTTTCACTGGAGGTGCAAGTGTAGGTAAATCGCAAGTACTGAAAGCCCTCTATAATGCACTCTTTAGATACTTCTCAACTGTACCTGATGACACTCACATACTTTTGATGGCACCAACCGGTAAGGCAGCTTATGGTATTAAAGGTAACACAATACAGTGCCCTAGGAATACCAGCTAGCCAAGGTTCTCACTATAAGGCCTTAGCTTCTGACAGATTGAACTCTATGCAAATCAAATACCACAGTTTGAAAGTGGTTTTTATCGATGAAGTACCTATGGTTGGTAATGGAATGTTGAAAAACATTGATCAGAGGCTACAAGAAATAATGGGTACCAAAACAGTGTTTGGAGGTGTTAGCATCATTGGTGTTGCTAATCTATTTCAACTGAGGCCAGTATTTGATGGCTGGATATTTCATGATTTCAGCATTGGTTATGGCCCTTTAGCCACCAACCTATGGAAAGACAACTTCACAGCATTTGAACTGGATGAAATCATGCGACAAAGAGATGAGAAAACGTTTGCCATGGTTTTCAATCGTTTGAGAGAAGGAAACCACACAAAAGAAGACTTGATAATGTTAAAGACCAGATAACTCCCTTTGGGAGTCATACCAACAAATGCTACCCATTTATTTCAAACCAACATTAAGGTCAATGCACATAACAACGATGTGTTTGCTTGTTTGAAAAGTGAAAAGGTTAAAATTCCTTCACAAGATATTGTTACAGGAGATGTTGCAAAAACAGTGGAAGAAAAGCTTTTGCAACATATTCCCAAAAACCACGAAAAACAATGGGTTTGTTCCATGAGTTGTCCCTTGGAATTGGCCAAAGAGTAGACTTGTGTTTAAACGTGGCAGTTGATGATGGATTGATTAATGGGGCTTCGGGTGTACTGAAATATATTGACCAAAATCATGAAGGGAAAGTAATAATTGTTTGGCTACAATTTGATGACCCAGCTCTGGGGAAAACTATAGGCATGCTAAGAAACATTTACTCACTGATGTCATTCCAAGGCAGTTGAGAATTGGCCGAAATAAAAATGCTGAGATTTTGCGCAAACAGTTTCCACTTCGTCCAGCTGCTGCAAAAACTGTTCATAGATGCCAAGGTGATACCCTAAATGAAGTAGTCATAGATATGTCAGAAGTAAGTCTCAATGTCACATTCACTATGTTGCTTTAAGTAGAGTTACATCATTGAACGGTCTTTTCATTCGCAGCCTTAATCCGTAAAAAATTAATGAAGATCCATACGTTGTGAAAGAAATGAATGAACTGCTAGAGCAATGCAGAAATGCATGTCTTCTTTACATCCCACTAAATACGCTATAACAATCCTACATCAAAATGTAAGATCATTGCAAAAACATATGCCTTGATATTCAGAATGACAAATCAATCCTTTCAGCTGATGTTCTTCTGTTTACAGAATGCCACCTCTCAAGAAAAGAAACTGGTGAAAACTTACAAATAACAGGATACACACAATTTAAGAAATTTCAAGAAGAGGATTCCACAATACATTCTCCATATGGCACTGTGGTTTACACAAGAAGCAACATTTACATCACAAAACAGGAGACATTTAATTTTAATCATATTGAAATAACACTGACAACAATCGGCAACACTAGTTGAAAAATCCAAGTTATTGCCATATACAGACCCAAACCTGTGAGTATGGATCAGTTTGTACAAGCACTCACACACATATTTAACTTCATCAATGCATCACTACCCACTGTTGTCGCGGGAGACTTCAATGTTGACTTTTTTTCAAAACTCATGAGATAAACAAAGGCTTCTCTCTTTCTTTGTTGACTCACTGCATTTTTCACAGCTAATTGATGTTTCAACAACTGACTACAACTCATGTTTAGACCATATCTATACCAACATCTCCTCTGCTGTTGTAACTTGTGGAATTTTAGAAAGCTTTTACAGTGACCACAAAGCTACTTGGATCAGGTTACACAGTAAACAATAGATCACCATTTGTAGGCTCAAACTTTATGTTTGCAAAGGTCAACCTTACCAGTTCCTCCTATCAGCTATGAGAAATTATGAGCAATTCATGTACCATCTTGTATCATATAATTTGTTCCAATGTGTTGATAAACATCTTCTTTGATATTCAAAACATCTTTTCCTGCCATCATTGTCCTTGTAACAGCACCTTCATTCTGTTTTCTGCCACATGCTCTTGTACAGTAAATATGCATTTTTTATTCTTCATTGCAGGATAATCTCCGTTCTATGCTGGATACTTGTAGCTTGATTCCTCTAATTTTCTCTATCAACACATCAAAGGGCTGCCAATGGCTAACAAATGAAACTGTTTCCAGCTGTCAGCAGGCCAACTGGTGCTTGGACAAAGCTGAGCTTTACAGCCATATTATGTCTCATAATTCGGAACAGCAAAGAAGCAAGAACTTGACAAGTGCTGCATGGTGAAGCATCTTAGAACTGAAGAACTAAATAATTGTTCATGAAGACCAAAGGGATGAAAGTTTGATTCATTATGTAATCAATTATGAACACAACCCCAATTTTTCCCAATGGATTTCCAATTTCAGTGTTGTATTTCACATCTTTCCTTACAGGTTCCCTTCAAAACATATGCATAAGTGGTACATATCCCAGTCTTACATTTTGAAATGAGATTTTTTTCCTGCAATTAACATCTGTGTTAGCTACACTGTATTTAACAAATCAACAATGAAAACAAGGTATATTGCGGGGATCTTTGTTAGATAAGGTTTGTTTAGATTTGCTTGATATATTGCCAAAAATCCAAATACAAGTGATAAAGTACATGATCACATGTTTTGTTTTGATACATACCAAATCAAATTGCGTGTATCTTTGATTTTTGCATTGAAATGTGGATTATAATAGTATTGAGCGTGATGTGTATGTTAATGTTTGTGTGGGAGGCTGGAGTGTGTGCAATACTTTTTATGTTTGTGTGTTTGTACGTTCACCTTTCTTTCTTGGAACATAATTTGGATATGCACACTGAGAATGCAGCTTTACCATATTTAGAAAAAAATCTCAGCTGTATTTGGTTTATGCTAAAGGTCATACAGGGTCACCAGATGTCCAAAACTTGTAATCCTAAAATATCGTACATTCCCAAAACCCAAAGATAAAAAAGATCATTTATGCATGCAATGTACATCATCCAAAGAATATGTAGTTCAGCTGGAAATGATTTTGCCATCAAAAGTACATTTCTTAGCTACAACTAACAATTCCAAAAAACATGATGTTACTTATACTATGCCCCACATCAACCTACCCCACATATTGTCCAAGCAATAATGTATCTATTGCCATTATCGAAATATCACAATAATTCTTAATTCTTTATCGCAATAGGAAAAAGGTAATATCGGCCAACACTAATTGCCTTCATCCACCTCAGGCAAAAACCAATATGGTTATGACTGAACTACTAAATAGCAACCCTTTTGGTAAATATACAACAGTAAGACTGAGGTCAATACAATTTTTGACAGAATTCACTTTAAGAATGAATTTTTTTTTTACCCGTTGATTTCCTTTACTTTTGTCAACATGCGGGATATGCAAACATCTTTTAAATGGAGGCAACTACATTTTCATGAATATAGAACAATCTTTTGGGATGAACTCAACTTTAAGGGAGAATTCCGGACAATGAAGACCACATTGATTGAAGAGTGTTCTTTGGTGCTGGAATAATGCATAACTGATAGAGGGTCTTTTCTTCTTTTTTTTTCATGTAATATGTACATTTGATTTTACATTACTAGCCAAATAAACAGGGAACCAGTTCAACAACATGCAATTACAGTTTGGTGCATTTAGAACAAATTCTTAGAGATGAAGTCAACTTAAAGGGTGACTTCATAAAGGTGAAGTTCCCATTGGTAGAGGTGATTTTTTGTCATGGAATCAATGCATTTCTGATGGAGCGACTTTGTTTTTATGAAGTCAATTAATGTTTTTCATGTTATATGTACATTGTTTTCAGTACTAGCCCAAAAAACTGGGGACCATTCTCGATAACATGCAACACACTCTGTAGTGTATCATCTATTTCTGTTCCAACATATTACTGATCTGCTCCCGCCATCTGATTGATATTTGAATCCCTTTTTTCTACTTCAGTGGTATTGCAGGACTACATTGGCTAAAACGTTTAAACTGGGTTGATAGAAGCACTACAAGCAATGATCATTTAGCTGGTCCTGCACATCTGATAAATGTTAGCTTTTTTGATTTCTTGGATTACCTGATATTTCAGCTTTTACTGAAATAATACTTCCACCCTTGCTGCTTTTTAACACCCACCAAATATAGCTAAAAGGATTCATTCACCCTACTGTAGCCATGATAATGCTGAAATGTTTATATATGACTCCACACCAGATAAAACAACTTCTTGCCTTTTTTTAAACCTTATATATTTGTGAACAAATCTTCGTTCTATAAAAATTCATATAATTGACTTGTGCTCAGTCCAATTATCTTGATAAGAGCACCTAAGTTAAACAAATTCAACTTCTCTTATGAGGCTTCTTACAAAAACAGGAGGGCTTTGAACACCTTGATGAATGACAGTACACATATGCACTTGACTACACCTTACCAATTACTAAGAAAATTCACTGGAAGTTGACATAAACTAGACCACATCATGACCAACGATCAGTACTTGGATATCACTAATTTTCCTGATGAGTGAAAGAAACTGACCCTGCCAAATAAAATTGTTCTCTTAAGCACAAACAATCTCGTGTGGTTCCATTTCCCCTCAATTTCAAGACTCCACCTATAGCTACACCACTTTATCTTAGTCCAGCTGCATTTGTCAGGATTGTGATTTCAAATAGCCATTAAGGCAAGCCAAGGTCCTGAAGTTCATCACCTTTTGGAGTCACTTCAAGGCACACTTTTCTGGTGAAACCACCTCAGATGGCAGAAATGACAACCCCATCACATTGCATTTGAATCTCAAGTAGAGAGGAAGAGAAGATTGCATTCCACAGCACCTCAACACATATCAAATGTTTGTTGAATTTTATACTTTCATAGTACAAGTCCTGTTGCGTTTCAGACCATAATCATATAGCACACAATAAGTTAATATATGCTTTATTAGCTTTCATAACAGTGATAAAAGCAGGCCAACCTCAAAAGTTGAATCTGATCTTCTGCTTCACTTATTACTTCGAAACATAATGCAAATCATAGTACATGCATTAACTCTGTTATAGCATTATTAAACAATTGTACTGAAGACTTTTCGTTTAAATTGCATGCTACAGTGCTATCTATTTTTTAATTACTTAATCGATTACTTTCAAAACACTGATATTCTTTTACTACGTCGTCCATGTATCTATATGACTTGTATTTGATTACCCTGTTTGAAAAAGATATAAGCTCTGCTATCAACGGTGTTAGATAACTCCTATTGCATTATAATGAAACATGTATATTTTCGGGTTGTTGTACACAGATCTCAGTACCACATGACTTACCATTTGTTATAAAAATATTCAAGACTTCCTTGTTTAATAAGTAATATACATATCATATATACCTTTTTTGTATTTAGCAGAATATGTGAATAAACCAATATCAAATATTAAGCTATCAACGCTTTCGGAGTAAGGCTGCTATTACGTAGGGCACATTAGACGACACTGTATGCTATTACCAGTAACAGTTGGAACCAACTAAAATGCCATATGTTAAGATTACACATTAATTGTGCTATTGTTGATATTGTGTCATCAGTAATTACAAGAACATGGAGCTATTTGGTTCAAGCGTTATGTAGACGTTAGGTAGAACATATATGACTGTTCCCCACTAGCAAACTAAACTGTCTAAACACATGGTTATCTGCAACCGTTCCTGCGATCATTTTCTGTATATTACAGAGATGTGTGCGCATACTTTGGTGCCACAACCGCCCCATACTAAAGACATCTCAATATTTTTCACTTGCTTTGTCAGAGATACCTTGATTACAGTCGGATTCACATGTGTTATTTGTTGCGAAAGCTAACCAGGGAGAGGTTTAGAACTTAAGATACGAATTATTCAGATTGCTAGCCATCAATTTTTGGCTTCTTCAAATGCATGAGCCACCATATCAGATCAACTAAAGCAAATATGCCTTAAAATGCTGATTGAGTAGCATACTTCATGAATACTGTAATGTAGTGAATATATTAGCTGCAAGTTCATATGTACAGCTTCAAAGATAAGCTAACTGGTTAAAAAATTGCTTATAAAGAAAAATTATTTTAATGGTATGTGATATTATACTTTCTATTCAAGCTTGGCCCAATTTGACTGGGATAGTATAAAAACAATCAATGTAAATGATGCATATGTCAATTTCCTTCAATTATATAATGAGATGTTTTCCAAATATTGCCCCCTCAAAAAGATAAAGTTTAAAGGTAAATCACCGACCCCTTGGATAACTAATGCAATTCTCAAATCTATACATACAATAAACCGATTATATAAAAATATTCTTTAAGAACAGATGTATCCAGAACTAATTATGTAAATTATAAACATAAGCTTACTGATGTTATTCGGATGGTAAAATGGAATTATTTTGACACTAAATTTCAAGCTAATGCAGGTAGTATGAGAGAAACATGGAAAACAATAAATGAAGCTATGAAACATAAAAATAAAGGTAACAAATATCCGACTGAAATAGTTCATAATAATGAAACAGTTAAAAACCTGGAAAGTATTTCGAATATTATTTATGATTTCTTTGTAAACATTGGTGCTGATTTGGCTTGTACGATTCCCCGTACCGTTGTTAATGTAAATAAATTCTTGAATGAACCTTATTTAAACAGTATGTACATGTTTCCCACCAGTGTTGAGGAAATATATTCTATTGTAAGTACATTGAAATTAAATAAAAGTCCAGGTTTTGATAATGTTCATGTTAATATTGTAAAGAAAACAATTAATGGTATATTAGAACCCCTTCGCTACATTTTCAATTGATCTCTTTCCTCAGGTATTTTACCAGATAACTTAAAAATTGCCAAAGTCATTCCATTATATAAATCTGGTTGTCCTCTTAATGTAAAAAATTAGCGACCAATTTCAGTTCTTCCTTTATTTTCGAAAATTCTCGAGCGTATTGTATATAATCGCGTTTATAACTTTCTTTGTAAATGTTTTATTCTTTAAGAGTCAGTATGGTTTTCGTTCACGTTATTCTACTTACATGGCAGTAATTGACCTATTTGCTAAAGTGGGGGGTGCTCTCGATAATAATGAATATGGTCTTGGTGTTTTCTTAGATTTATGAAAGGCATTTGATACAGTTAATCATCAAATTCTTCTTCGTAAACTACATCACTATGGGGCTAGGGGTACAGCTTATAACTGGTTCTTATCGTATCTTACAAATAGACAGCAATATGTTTCCCTAGGGTCGTGTAATTCAGATTATCAAAATATTTCATGTGGTGTTCCTGAGGGTTCGATTTTGGGTCCTCTTTTATTTCTTATTTATATTAACGATATTGGTAATGCCTCAAATCACATGTCTTATATACTTTTTGCTGACGATACAAATTTATTTGACAAACACAAAGATCCTCATTTTGCAGCAAGAGTTCTAAATACCGAGCTTAATAAGATATCTGCATGGTTTCAAGTAAATAAGTTATCACTGCATACATGTGAGTCTAATTCTATAATATTTCTGCCCCCGCAAAAGCCCACCCCCATTATTAACTTATTTATAGGTAATGAAAAAAGAAATTGTGCTTCATTTTACTAAATTTCTAGGTTTAATCATTGACAATAATCTAAGCTGGAAGCTTCAAGTTCAGAAAGTATCTAAGACAGTCTCCAAAAACATTAGTATCTTGTATAAGTTCAAAGACCTTTTTTCTAAGCAAGTACTCTTTTCATTATATAACACCCTTATTTTACCACACTTAAACTATTGTGCAAATGTCTGGGCTAACTCGCACCCATCTATTGTTAATCGCCTATTCATCCTCCAGAAGCGTGCCGTACGATGTATCAACAATGTTCTGTACCGTGATCACACTGCAGCTTTTTTCAAAGACAACCGGATACTTAGCATTTTCGACTTATACCACTACCAATTAGGCATATCTTTATGTACAAATTTAATCACAATTGACTTCCACCCAATTTTAGCTCTTTTTTCATGAAGGCAGGCAATGTTAACCATTATGATACACGAAATAGGGACAATTATTTTCATAGATTATGTCGTTCTTCTTATCAAAAGACAATCCGCATAAGTGGCCCCACGCATATCAATTCCTCACGCGTTTTTCTGTGCAACACCAGTGCCGCAGCGAAATAGCGGTCCCTGGATTACGTTGAGTTCTCATTAGACTCTCTTTTTACAAAACTATTAAAACCACTTAACTACATCCTTTTATTTCTATCAAGCGGCATTCTACTCGTTTGCTTGTTCTCATACAGTCAAGCTATTTTTAAAGTCGTATGAATGCTCATCTCGGACGGACAGACACATTAAAGAAGCAGACTTTAAAACTCTGCTCCACTTTTCTCTCCTATGTCCGAAGCATAGTAATTTTTATGCTGAGACGCACTGCAATTGTTCCTTGTTTACACATGTCAAAAGGTCTCTTTAAGTAAACCAATCAACTTATATCAAACGGCATACGAAAGAAAATAATTTATTCTGTCGTAAGAGCTGAAAATTAATTTGATTGCTTAATTCTTCGTCGGAAATGGAGTATGTAAATCTAGGCAACTAGTTCAGATGTTAACCAAATCACTGTCGTTGAGTGCAGTGTACTATACGTATAATCATATACACCGCGTACGTACGTACATGCGATATGCTCGATAATTCACAATATTTCGACAGCAGAGCTGAGTTGTGACAGCATTTTCGCCTTATTATTGTCTTTTGGAAGGAAAGAAAACGTGCCAGAAATTTAAGAAATGATATTATCAAAGGTATGTCATAATTGTAAGTCATTTTAACGTGAAAACGTTGTAAAAAAGAACGTTTTAAAATCGTAGGTAAAATTCGTTTGAATCTGAGTAGTGTAGGCCCACATATGCCTTTGGCCGATTCCATTCGAAGAGAAGGGAAGTCAAGAAACCCTAGGCAAGTGCCTACAAATTCAATGAAAACGTCGAGCCTATTCAGTTAGGCAAGGGCCAAAGGCTAGCTAATGTTATAGGCTGTATTAGTAATACATGTAGGCCTATTACAAATTGTATATATAGGCTACAGGTTAAATGGTTGTGGCTATTGATTCGGTTGCCACGTAGGGTTTAGTGTTTGTGCCTATTCCACGATAAACAGGGTTGGGGTTAGCAGGCAGGGTTAGGGGTAGAGAACATATGTGGTAGGTTTAGGGAACATGGTTAGGGGACAGGGTTCGTTGTAGGAGACGTGGTTAGGGTGCATTTACCCGGCAGCTGGTCCAGTACTGCAGTACAATCACCCGGGCCAATAGGCCCCACCTTGTTACATTGGGTAGGCCTAAATAAAATAGTGTTCAGCATGTTAATTACTAGGCCCTATATGACTTTCATGAGCAAATTCTTTTTCCATGATGTCAAATTAGGATTTGGTCCCATTCTATTTCCATACAGAGCATACTAACATAATTATTTTCTGTAGTCATAGTTCCGTTGGAGTAATTCGGTTTCAGTGGCATCGTCCTCCAAGGGAGGGGAGGGCACAGAGACGGGTCACAGAGAGGGAACAAATACATTTGAGGGGGCTCTTAACTATGTTGTGTTTGCACTCCTGGGGTGGGAATTCGGTGTGGGGCATTGATAAATTAGTGACTAACTATAATTAAGGAACCTTTATTTACGGAATGCTGCATTATTTGTCAATTTTTAGTATATAGGCCTACTTGTATTATATACTGAGTATTCTCACCACGAATTCATTCGGGGTGGGAGCCGTTACCTGTGGAAAAATATTGCACTAGGCCCTATATTGGAATTTAGTGATTTTGCAAATTGCATTGCATTGAGTTTTGTGCAGTTTTAGGTGTGACTATGTCAATTACATGTCCCATTCTGATTGTTAGACACTTCATCTAATAACAGATAATTATAGAGTATCAATTTGTGTCACCTTCGTGACTCTATGGTGCGTTATTTAACACAAGTTGTCATTCAATGAAGAGGTTGTGGTGTGCATCAATTAGCATGAATTTTATGATGCACATCAGTCAATGACAGACCCTGCCCGGAGGTTGAAGGCGTGGGACATGCAATTGACAAGGTCATAATAATGGTATATTTAAGGCAAACAATAGGTGGAAAATCTTACACCCATCCCTTCAGGACCAGATCCCAATCATCCTTGTCTATATGCGGTTCCAGTTTTCCATTTCAATAATAGGCTGATGACTCCGAAAAATATTCACCCCCCTCCCCACTTATTGCCCTCTCAGGTTTCCAATGTTGACGCAGCTATTTTTTTCTAGTATGAATGATAGTATATTCAGGCTAGAACAATCCACTTCTCCAGAACTTCTTACAAAGTGTAAACAAGTATTTTTTATTTACTCTGTAACCACCAGGTGGAAAATGAATCTCCGCAAAAGATCCCAACGTGATTATTTACGGCTCCATAATGGTACTGACATTCCAGATTTAAGGAAACAGAGAGCTACCTACACCTGGTCAACCAAAAAACTGTACAAAGTAGAAATACCTCAGACAAGACTTGATGGTGACTCTGAGGAGGTTAAAGTTATTTACCCTGGCTGGAGCAAGGCTTTTGATGAATGGCGGAAGGTCCGTGATATTGTTGAGACCCCACAAGAAGCTGTCAGTGGTAACAGTGAGGTGTTTTTCAAATTTTCTTTGTTGACATCAATAAAAGAAAGAATTCGCTCATGTCGAAAAGAATACAGTGAGGTTACTTTAACGATCCCCATACAAAAACAGATATTTGATTCATTTGTGGCAGCGGAATATTTCTCTTCTTCAGTAGCAAAAGGCAAAACCATTTTCCATTTGGCAAAT
The DNA here is from genome assembly GCA_000934455.1 of Apostichopus parvimensis. Classification (NCBI taxonomy): domain Eukaryota; kingdom Metazoa; phylum Echinodermata; class Holothuroidea; order Aspidochirotida; family Stichopodidae; genus Apostichopus; species Apostichopus parvimensis. The sequence continues at coordinate 83,885 of KN887010.1, forward strand.
GAACAAGTTGCAAAATCTGCATTCTCCAAGGGATGGTGGTTTAGAATTGTTAATGAAGCTGGTGATTTTTCTTCCATTGATCTGGACACGTTTCAGTTACACATGAAAGAAAAACGGTGTCTAGAACAGTATTCGCTAAATGGAAACTTACAACTATATCACCGTGGTTTCCAAGCAGTGGTGCGGTTTGTAAGAAAATAGTGGTGCAAGGAAATAGACAAAAACACCATCGGCTACAGTAACATGTGTGGACTTGGTTGTAGAACCTCTCTTATCTGGTATGCATTTGTGTTATGATCATGTAGCAGTCACAGAATTCCACAGCAACTACAGTATTAATCGTTCAGTACCAGTATCCGTTTCAAAATGGCACTTCTCATGCAAACAGTTGTGTTCATAGTTGTTTTCACATTAGTTTGTGCTGGTCAACCTGGTGATAAAAACTGGTATAATAATGTCAACACTCATAAGCTTTATGAGCTAGTTGAAGAGGGGAACTTCAAGTACTATCACCCAAGAGGTACTGAAGAGGTGTTGAAGCAAATCCTGACTGCTCACAGAATTCCACAAGAATTTGTTGATACGGATGCTTCAATGAAGCCGTTGAAAAGCAAGATTGTACATATGTACCGGCAGTTTAAGAAACAATCGCATAAAGGTGGAAATTCCAAGAAGAAGTTGTTAGAACAGTGGACATGTGAAGTCTATAGGCTTCACAATGGTCACTTGAAGCGGAAGTATGATTTGGAACTACAGGAACAGAGAAAGCGCCGAAAAATTGCGGAGGAAAAAGTGAGGATAAAATCACACCAAATTCATGAATTAAAAAGGAAGCATCGAGCACTGAAAATCTTTGCAAGCCGCCTCATTAGCAACAAGTACCTAGGAGGAACTCGGAAAAGCAAGAAAACTTCCTACAGCAAGTCGTGGATCAGACATCAGAAAAAGGTCTTGTCAGATAACATGAAGGACACTGTTTGTTATATGAAGCAGTTTGGGGTTGAGCCAGTTTCGCTTGTTGCTAAAGATGAATTTGGAAACACAGTACAAATGGAATTTTTAAAACCAAGAGCCAAACAGGAAATGAGTATCGATGAAGTGTTGTACCGTAAAGATCGGCATCTCATATCAGATTTTGCGTACAAAGAGTTTACACACCTTTCCCCAGACCTACCTTCTCTCAAACGAGTTAAAAAACGTGGTGTAGAATTGAATTCAAATTTGCATATTCACTATCTTCCAAATTCACAAGGTGTGTATGAGACTCTTGAGGGAAAGTTAAATTGGCTCATATCTCAGTTGATGGTTAAGGAAGAATTGCTAGGGAAGAACTTACTTCCAAATCACATCAAAGTCAAGGTATCTGGTGATGGGACATGTATTGGCAAGAGGTACCATGTGGTTAACATGACATGTTCTTTACTACTGGCTGATGGAAACCTTTCTGGTAATCATGTCCTATATATACTTGAAATTCAAGAAAAGTATGAGTCTCTTAAGTGTGCTTTAAATCGCCTTGTAATAGATTGTTCTCAACTCTCCACAATTACTGTCAAAGGTAAAACCTACACTCTAGAGTATTTACTGGTAACTGATTTGAAGTTTCTGAACATAATACTTGGACTTAAAGCATGCAGTGCCAAATACTCATGTTCTTGGTATGTTTGCCCATGACCTGAAAGATGGAATATGGATTTAAAGTGGTCACAGTCAGATTCAATTGAGGGGGCAAGAACAATATCTGAAATAAAAAAATTCTGTAAACAAAAGGACAAGTCTGGTTGTATTAACCCAGCTATTTTCCAGTCAATTCCAATTGTTAACTGTTTACCTGATACACTTCATTTATTTTTGCGAATATCAGATCAGTTAACTAATCAAGTCATATCAGAACTTCGTCGAAGAGACAACCTTGCCAAAAATTCCAGACATTTTGACCGAAGTCGAAGAACATTGCTTGGTTTGAAGACTTTGTCCACAGCCTAGGTATGAAGTGCAATTTTTATGTTGATAAAAGCTCAGGCTTAATCAAATGCACAGACTTCACTGGACCTGAACATGAAAGGATCCCAAAAAATAAATTATTTGGACAAAATCTTAGTGGGACACCCTAAATTGTCAGATATAAAATCATTATGGGCCAAGTTCACATGCATTTGAATATGTTGAAATCCTTCAAAAACTTGGACGTGTCAGTCATGGCAGAGCAATGCAAGGCATGGGTAGATTTGTACTCAATAGTTTACCAAGTCAAAGACGTAACACCGTACATGCACGTGTTAGCATTCCATGTTCCTGAGGCAATCAAGCTTCATGGAAATATTCATAGATTTTCCCAACAGGGAATGGAAAAAATTAACGATTTCATAACGTCTTGGTATTTCCGATCTTCCAATCATAAATCAAATTCTTATGAACAAATTATGTTGAAACAGAACCGCATTGAATATTTAGATACAACATGTCAACGAAAACTCAACTTTTCAGTTACTTGTGGAAAATGCCTGAAAACGGGGCATAACAAACGAACTTGTATGTCTGTCCCCGACGAGTAGTTAACATATAGCCAGTCGATCAGGCATAATGGTCAAGTGGTGACAGTATTGCCATTGGTCTGTAAGTCCAGAGTTCGGTCCTCATAAGTACCACAACTGTGGATCATCAGTGCAGTGCGCTCTCTTATTTGGACTGATAGACCTCGGCAGTCTGATAACGGCTCCGAAAAACTGAGTGTGTGGCTGGTCATGCATGGTCATTCAGTGACTTTTTTAAATTTTAAAATGAGTGATTTTTCATATTTTTCTATTTGCAACAGTTTACCATATATAGTTTATGTACTTTTGCAATGTAGACAAAATTTGGGGGTCCAAAATCTTAAAAAAGGACTAGGAGTTACATATTCACAGTGTCTTGTTATGTAGAATGGAAAGAATCCCCCACTAGCCATTTGTCTGGTTTGATGACACGACTTCATTGTTTCGCTTGTTTTTGCGAATTTTAAATATATCTTTGTTTACAGTGTTCACATTACCAGATTTGAAGATTGTTTGACTTTTGAATAGTGTAACTGTTATGCTTCCATGTAACTGAGAAAGGCTTTCTTACAAATAAAATGACCTAGTTGGGTCTTTGCAAATGAATAAAATGTTTTCATTCACATTAACGCACCTTCATTTTCAAGGTAAGGATTGGACACTACCTAATATGCATGGACTGCAGATATGGGTCCCGGGGAGGGACCCATACTTCTTCTGGCATGGGCATTGATACCATAACATTTTTCCATTTTCTTAAACATATTGGGGCGTTCAAGTGTTAATTATCCAGTTCCTGATAATAGGGAATATTCTCCAGATTCAGCTACATTAAATTGTGATTTTGGCTCAGATTTTTTGGGCTATGTACAACCTTGCTTATGGCTAACTCCAATTAGCTTCAATTATTCCTAATTCCAACTGTTAGTTTCTACTAAAATAAACAATGATTACCAATTCATAAATTAATCCTAATTCCAACTTCTTGTCCTTATTGCATTCATTTTGCATGCGAATTGCTTTTACCCATATTATTCCAACACCTAATCATAGTTTTGGTACAGTAGCCTAAACCTTGTATATCTAAGCCCTACATAAAGGCCTAGTATAGCCTATCTCCTTCTGAACGGATGTTCCAAGTTTGAGTCACTGAAAAAACCACGTGTTTAGAAAATCATTACTCGAGTTAGGAATACACTAGAGAGCTTCCCATAGCTTTATTTTGCACATAAGACAGCCTGCATCAATAAACAACCTTTTTCCGGGGGGGTAACATGGACTTTTTTTTGGTTTTTTGTCTTCAAAGGTTTGTTTACATTCAAAAAACCAGTCGTTGTTGACCTTTTTTTAAAAAAAATCGAGAGAACAGTGAAAACCTTCAATCAACTAACCCTATCCAATTACAACTAGCTAAAACATACAAGGAATCAAATCAGGAGCCTCACAGGCATATGTAGAGAGATAGCTCTGTATTTGGGGAAAATATGTCCAAAATGACGTTTTTCGGTCTAAGTTTAGGGCCAAAAACACAGACCTTTTTCGGAAAACATTTCTCCAGAATGCCTCACCCCACAGAGTAGATTTTTTAGCTCTCTAGAAGCGCCACACTGAAACGGTACACACATTTAAACAATTTAGCAATAGCGCCTCCACTTTGTGAGTAATCCTTAGCAATTCAACTCGAGCATTTTTATGGTATAGAATTTCGGTCAGCTACGCTTCGTGTAGTGTGTTGTCAACGCTACCACTCACGTAATTGAAACGGTATTTAGCACATATTATCATGGCTAAATACTAAGAAGAGGCATTAGACGTTCTTTTTATGGTCAATTTGACCATCCAGCCGTTGGAGGATGACGACATCGCTGAATCTGAAGAAGATTCTGACGATGAAATCCTGATATGGTAAACCACACTGTATGTATTGTGTATACATGTACTGTAGTAGCGCAATAGGCCTATAGCCGCTCATCGTTACGCATGACTACCATTGTATTAGTACATGTAGGTCAATTAGTTTGGAGGGAGGGGGAGGGGTATAAGGGGGAAGGGGTTGGCAACCTGGTAGTAGATATGTTTTATACTTATAAAATAACATGTCTTGAACACATCAAACTACATATTTCATCAAAATAATTTCAAAATAATTTCAAATGGGCAAAGGAAAGTACAGTGTATGTATCATGACCTCATTTGCATATTTACATTACTAATTAGCTCAATTATAAAAAAAAAATTATAAAAATTAAAACCTCATTTCAATACCTATCTGTCAATACTTGGGTCCCTATTGACAAAAATGAACAGATTTTAAGTAATTACAATGTGTAAATATTTTCCCCAGGAACAATGATATGACATGGAAATTGGGGACATAAGGAGATAATCAACATTAGACCTCGTATTACTCAGCTATAAAGCACAACCTCTATTTGTATTCTATTTTTATTAATAGGACAGATTAATGAACAACACAATTACTACGGACATTGTTTTTCAAATATTTTTTTAACATCGTAAAAATATTGTTTGCAACGTCATTTTCGGTGATTTGCATAAGGTTGAACCTTGAATTGCGCTTTTAAGTAATCATTGCTTATACAAATATGCGCATGTGGATGCCAAGTATCATCATTCGCGAAATTAACATTTAATTATGTGCACGCTGGCAAAAGATAGACGTTAGGCCTACTTGAAATTCTACTGAGAACTGAATGTCTGCTACATGAACATACATCTAATAAATGGTATAAATATTTTGGTTATAAATAAAGATGAGCTCGTTGACAAAATAATAGGCTACACTCAACTATATTAGGTATTATGCGTATGTTATTTATTAATAATGCAGTTTATATACTGTATAGTCATAGTAGCATGGGGCGACCGAAGTGTGCTTTTTACGTGACCCGCCATGCGGGATCAAAAACGTCAAACGCCAAAACATACACTGTGCATATTATGTACGAAAAGGCGGCGTTTAATGTACCACACGAACTTCGGTGCACTCACTATTCGGTGCACTCACTATACGTTGCACTGTGCATGCGTTAATTCCGATCAGTCCATCCGGTATTCTCTCACAGAGCTGCGTGACTCTATGTTCAGCAGCGACGAGTTGTATGGAACGCCAAAAGGACCACAGGTGGCGCTACTACTCTAAACAGGAGGTGCTACTACCCTAAACAGGGGGTGCTACTACTCCTATTAGGAGGTGCTACTACTGTAAACAGGAGGTGCTACTACTCTAAACAGGAGATGCTACTACTCCTAAGTGACGATGCTACTGTAAATAGGAGGCGCTACTACTCTAAATAGGCGATGCTGCTACTACTACAGGCGGTGTTGCTACTGTAAATTAGTGGCGCTACTACCATAAACGGAAGGTGCTACTACTCCAAATTGGAGACGCTACTACCCTGTATCCAAGGCGTGTTTCCAAGGCGTGTTTACAAAACAATATGTATAGAGGGGGTCATCATGAAGGTCAATCTCCACGCCGTGTGTGGTTATTGCGTAATCAAACCACATTCTTTGCAGACAACACCGACCAATAGCAAGTCATCTATTATGTGTTTCGAGGGGGACAGTTCTATTACAAGAGTCTTCAGCTTTTGACACATTCGCTTCGTAAACCTTTCTCGTGTCATACACACGTTTGCAATAACTTTATTTTATCGTTACATTGAGCAACGGAAAAAAGGAAGGATGGACGAAATTGTAGACTCCCTCGGCATTGCGAATTCAACGGAAGTAAAAAACAACTCCAGGAGGGAACAGGTCGGATTAATTTTCATAATTTATGTGTTTCATTGCAGAGAATGTAAATTAATTAGCTAGGCCTTACATATACAAACGATAACTTTGAATAGCTTTTTACTATAACAGAAGTGCTGCACTTAAGTTATGCTTAGGCGTAAAGTTTGTTACAGTAATCAGTCTTTTTATAAGCCAGTAATCAAAGCTAATATTATGCCCGTCTTAAAGTTGGAGGTAGCAGTTGTAAATTTTTATCTTCATAAATGATGGTCAAAATTTCTTAATGCTGTAAGTGAAAGTAGAGTAGCCCAGTATTACCATTAACTAAAGATGAAAACTTGGTTAGTTGATCACTCTTTGTGTCTCAACTAATAAATTGCCGAAAGTATGAAGGAAGAAATGGATACCATTAGAATGTGTTCCTTTTCTAACTTAGCTTCGCTTTCATTATTTTGTGTCCACTTTGCAGTGATCGCAATAGTGCTAACATGCATGTTCATGTTATTCTTTGTATTTCCCTAATTGCCTATCAACAATGTGTACTTTAAATTTCCTGTTAACAAAATTAGGTATGTAGGCTACCTCTCAATATTATATTATATAATGGTGTATGTGAACTGAACTTGTAATATACATAGGCATTGTAGAAATTAATTTAAATCAAATCTTTATTATTTCGATAAATTTTGCAAAAGAAATCATTTCTTAAAATGATATCATAAAAGATAATTATTCTTAATTGTGATACACATTTAGCATACAGGGCATTAAACTCACATTTAGCAACAACAAAAACTTAATGACCTAAACTAATATGCAAGACAACTTTTGTGTGAAGGAAAATAATAAATAGTATTTTCCATGACATTCTGCTGCCACTTGAAGACCACTTCAAGATATACAAATCATATAAATTTAGCATAGTAGCTGCATGAATTCTGATACTAAAATTACAACACTATATTCCACTCACCCACAAGTTTCACTCAGTGAACGAGTTCAAGGTGCATTTCATATGAACACTTTAAGTTGTATATTGTTTGTCAGTAGACTAGGTTGATTGTAGGCATAGTTATTAGTTAAGTGAAAGGACTATAGTCTAGTCTATGCTAAGGTTTAATAATTGTATAAATAACATATTTCCTAAAATCATAAACATTTGTTGAAACTACAAAGCAGTACATATACCCTAGTGCTGATGTGCTTTGTTTCTTATCATTTTCAAAAGAAATATACCCAGCCAAAAAATTACATCTCTTGTTGTTGACATAGTAAATTCAAGTGATTTAAGTCAGCCAATGCTGCATTCACTTCCAATTAACTTTTTGCACTGTATTTTTGTGCTGGACACCGTATGGTGTTCAACACAAATAGCAGTGCTTCTGCTCTACTTGCAATTTGTTTTGAACATTGTGATATAGATAAATACCTGATCTGAATCGACTATCTGATTGCATGTGGAATACATGGCTTAACAACATCTTTGTGCTTTAACTTTAGTTTGAAATTGAAAAAGAAACTGCTTCTATTTTGACCAAGTATGTTCTTTCAATCAATATAAACCAAGAGATATTATTAGCAATGTAAATCAGTATTCTTGAAATGGACCAATCCTAACATTTACATCCTAAATATTTATGATCATTAAAGTGCACAATTTTTAAAGTCAAAATAATTTACACTTGATTTCATCTTTCATCCAATACTTATTGAAACATGGGACTGCTTTACTAAGTGGCAATACTGACAGCATTCAAACCAACTCATTTTGGTCATATAGACCTATTGTACACTACAGTGAAATCATTAAACCTAACAGGAAGTACAGCATACAGAGCATACGTGGACTATAATCACAGCCACTAACTCAATATAGCACAACCAACATACAATCTATAAAAAATGGAATTTAAGGTTAAAATCCCATGAAGTGAATTAACCTGCTCAGACATTTT
>KN887010.1:92347-104753 GCA_000934455.1 Apostichopus parvimensis
AACTTTCTTCTTACTTTCAAGTTTTTAGTCAATAACTTCATGAAGAGTACATATATATGTTATCTCCAATGTAGGTTAACAGTGCAACGAAAATTATTTTGGACATTTTAAGCGGAATTCAAATAATTAAACAGTTATACCTATCTGTGATTGACTGTCCCAACTTTCTGGTTGTAACAGTGGGATTCCATGGGATACATCATCATTAAGGAGAATGTGTGTAGCTCTGTGAAACCAAATTTATATTTTGAGGTATAACAGGCCTTACTTTGTGTTCTATGTGGTTACAGACAGATTTCAAAGAAGTTTAACAAAGTGACAACTAGGCTGTCATGGGTTAGAGGTGGTAATGCTTATTGACCAAAAAGTCGACTTAGGATCTTTCAAGGAAATAGACAACCAAAACAATGATATTCCGTATTACATATTTTGCATACATTAGAAATCCAATGTAACCATCAGTGCAACAAGAACTGTTTTAAATCTCACTTTCAATGTAAATAAAATGACACCAACATAAGACAAGTTATAAGATTGTTAGATTGCACTTGCTTCAAATACATATGACAGCTTAGGTGGTCAAGATCTCCTTTCCAGTTATCAATTAACCCTTAATTGGGTTATTTTCACATCACATGTTTTCCGCATGTTCACACGTAAGAACTACTACTCCGTACACCAATGCGCAGGAATGTTCAACCTCTGCACATAAAACAGTATACTGTATTCAAATTTCAAACCAATTTGTACCACTATACCATTACACGTTCACCCATATCCGTATTTCTTACAAACCCTTCCAAATGGATGAGCGAAAGATCTTGCTAGTCAATGTTTTACTGCTGATCACGTATTTGCGGCATTTAATGTTAGGTCTAAAGACCTAGTAAGATCTATGCGTATGCTAAAGTAACTTTCTTATAGACTATAGGCCATACATAGTGGTTTTAGCCTTTCATTAAAATATCTAGTCCACACTACTGTTTTGGTACCTTCTAACATACCACACACACAGACAACACACACATAGTAAAAACAGTAAGAGAAAAGTACTAGGGAAATGAGGGGCTTCATCACCTCCTTTGCACTGAATTCATCAGTTGTTGTATTTCAAAATCCTTACATGGTCCTCCTCCCCACCCCCTGAAAACAAACATTCTTTCTTGCAGGTTACACCACAATTGGTCGCTGAGCTTACTCCACAGGTTTTATCTGAACTTGGAATAAGTCTAGCAGGAAAGCAAGCATTGTTGAGGATGAAATGCACGCAAAGATGTTCATCACAGACCACAGTGGTCTTAGCAGGTAATTTCATGTTAACTTAGATTTTTTGATATGAAACATATTCATACAGAAAACACTCGAGAATGTTTTCTTTTGAAAATTTGAAATCTGCAAAACTAAATGTTACTGTTCAGCTGTGATGGCTGTACATAAATTAGACACTGCTTGTGCCCATTTTTCTTCTTACAGCTAGCTCACACAAAGAATACAAAAATTGAAAAAAAGGGGGGGAGGGAACAGAAATAGATCAATACTAAGGAAATTGCTCCCTTATGTTACATGACATCCATATCCAATTCAACTCCCTCCTCATTTCCACAACATACAAGTGTTATAGATGTATAGTTTCTGACACAATTAAGAATCATTGTTCTTAGCTCATAATTCAACTCATCTGCAGCCCTTTCTAAAAGTGTCAGACAAAGAAATTGTTTGTACCAGTTAACACTTTACAGTAATTGTCTAGTACTCTTTACCTGGTTTAATGAGGACTTAGGGACTTACATCTGAGAAGTAAAAGCGAAAGCATCATGTCCATCAATTTGTCATGAATGTGTATCTACTAAAAGATCATAAATTTTGTTCCAAGGTTACTTTGGAAAACACCCATTTGAGGTCCTTGTGTCTGGACCACAGGGGAGTCATTGCACAAGTGATTGGTGCCACCTGCTGTTTACATCATTCACTTGTGGTTCATTTGGATTCAAGGATTTGACCACCATGTGTGTATTTATGAGATGAAAATAATAAAGATGACATAACAATGAAACTCCATTTTGGCTAACAAACCCTATTATTATAGTTAAACAATGACATATGGCAAAAGTTAATATTTTATGATGCTGTACAATGGTAAAATCACGCATATTTTTTTCAGGTTGTATTTCTACTGAAGAACAATATTTAGAGGTGACCCCTCGTCAAACAGTTATATATGGTTCATGAAGTAAACAGAACTATTTTGATTTATACTCATACTAATTAAGTCACTTCCTCAAATGAAAAAAAAGAGGTAAAATCACGCATATTTTTTCAGGTTGTATTTTTACTGAAGAACAATATTTAGAGGTGACCCCTCGTCAAACAGTTATATATGGTTCATGAAGTAAACAGAACTATTTAGATTTATACACATACTAATTAAGTCACTTCCTGAAATGAAAAAAAAAAGGAATAACAAATAGGAAAACAGTACTTTAATCATGGCATCATGTGAATTGTTTACAATGTAGTTAAAGTTTGTTAAATAACATAGAATATATGTCACTAAAGGGTGCTCTGCTGCTTCTTTTTCACACAGTTTATATTAAATGTTCCCTTATTAATCCAGGCATGGAATCATTGAGCCAGTTTGGATTTGTGTTTTTTGTATTTTTTATAATTGCTTCTTAAGAGCCATAAACAAACATGTTAATTGTCACATTTATGGATCAGTTTTGAACAAGTCGAACATAAAATAGGCCATGAATATCTGCTAAGAAATTGGTCGGTTAATATTTCTAAATCAGTGAACAGCAGTGTCTGAGATGTAAAGGAAGTATGGATCTGTATGATTTACATGAAACACAGGTTTATTGATATGAAATGCCATCAGCGGCCATCAGTAAATAAAGAAAATTAATGGTGGTGAATCAACACGTGAATATCACTGTACTATACATTGTATCACATATGTTACTTATTGTATACAGTTTGACAACTGTGTATTGAAATTTGTTTTGTGCAGCTGTGGAAAGGCGCAACCTGTTCAGAGATGTTCCTGTACGGGGTGGCAACAATGACACAAGAAAGAAAAGGAAGGCCAAAGAAGTTGCTATCAATTTCTTTGCTCTATCAAGGATTCATCAGGTATGTTGTTGACATACATTTGTGCAAAACACACATGACTAAACTGCATTTATGTATCTATATATTTTTGTAATAACAGTACAGTAGCTTTAATTTTATGGTTTTTAATATCTTTCTTTAAATTATTGCTCTACCTGTTATGTGTCTTTACTCCCTCATAATCAATATTTATTTTTCTGTTGATCAATTCTCAGTAGTTTTGGTATTCCTCTAAATGCTCTAATTTTGACAATAGCATGTTTCAGTATCAACAATGCTTAGGCTCTCATACTCTAAATTGATTGCTTAATAGCAATGCTGGCATATTTAGAAGCAGAATCACATCATCACATTTTGTATGGCTGTATGAATTTCTCAATTTGGTGGTATATTATTTCTTGGAGTGCACCTCATACATACTCCTTTGCATCACATGCCATACTTTATCTCTTTCTCAAACAGTAATTACCATCCAAAATGAGATAAATTTAAGTAATATCCTTATACAGAACTTTCAGCATAGACTCCAAACTCAAAGAGTCCTTGCAGCTTCACATAAATTCTTCTGTCTGCATCATGATTGGTTTACTAGAGTTGCTCATTACTTCCATGATAGGGAGCAGCTCGATATTCATAAGCTCAGTTATTCATAAGGTTCATTGGTCATAAGGTTCGTTATTCATAATGTTCATTGTTCATAAGGTTCGTTATCCATAATTAGAAAAACGGTTCTTTAGACATAAGGTTCGTTATACATAATTGGAAAAAGGTTCGCTATACATAATTGACAAAAAGTTTCGTTATTCATAATCGAAGAAAAGGTAAGTTATTTATAATCGAAAAAAGGTTTGTTTTTGGGCTCATACTAAAGTAATTAAGTACACAAACAATACTGTGGTTCTCGTTAACTTGAAGGAGACAGTAATTTAGAGAAATTTGATGATTCTCAATGACCAGAATTGTGATGCGTTAAAGCTCATCTCACTCTTGCAATTAACATGCAGCTAAAGAAAGAAAAAAAAAAGAGAAAGAAATGGTTGTTAGAATTGTTCACGTTTGTTTACTCATTTTGGGTAGCAATTCTTCAATTAAAAGTCAATTATGGTTCAAAATCTGCCTCAAAATATATTTTTCCAGCCAGAACCTTATACCCAAATTTCTAAGATTGATCTTTGTGACAATCAAATTCATCGACATCAAAACATTTAGCAGGTATAATTACACAAAAACGTTTTCAAAACGTCATTAAAACGTTTCGTCTTTTGTTTTGATAACGTTATTTATGGTGTAATTAATATGTCACGAAAACGTTTTCAGGCTATTATTTCAAAACCTTTTTTCGTTTAAACATTAATATAACATTAATATCGCATAAAAACGTTATGCCGACATTTTTATAACACCACATTTTAACGTTAAAAAACATATTTTAGAAGCTCTTTTAAAAATGTTATGATAACGTTTTGTGTTTGCTGGGAACTTAATGTGACCATTTTGCAAGCATGTAACTGTATATCGTATGCAACACACCAAAGATATCATTGGTCACATATCGGCCCCACAGGTTTGACAGGAAAAGTTGTGTAGCAAGGGCTACATAGTTGCAACAAGTGCTAAAGCTATTGAAATGTTGCTGTGTATCGAAATGGGTACTTCTTTTAATGTAGTGCTTATTTCAGGACACAGCAACATTTATTAAATGACATGATGTCCCACTCTCAACGGACCATAGAAATACAGGATGGTAATCCTAGACACAGAAGGTTAAAGGTAGACAAGCTGGTCTTATACTTGTCTGTGATATTTGGACCCTGATTTGACAACAACAATGCTCCTTATACGTATTTGAAATATTTAAGTCAGTTTGCTTAGCTCATTGATTTAAATGGTGCACATGACAACTTATATAGCTCTATCAACATATAGCTGTATTGTATGTGTCTATTGGAAAATGGTTTTACATTTAACTGTTTTGTTGCTAATGCAGACGAAGATACCACCCAACTTCACACAAGCTGGTCTTACAGAAGCTGGCCTTGGTAATAAAAAGGTGTTGCTGTCATCAAGTGCAACCCCTCGGGAGGTGAGGACCTCATTATATGAGTCCTTTCCAAAACTGGAAAGAGCAGGAGGATTTGAATACCTCAAAGGCAATGGCACCACAAAATGCCTGGTACCAATACCATTGCCGAGAGATGGGTACAGTGCTACCAGTTTACATGCAGCAGCAAAGAAGGCTAGAGTTTACCTAAGGCCTATCCAAAACAATATTAACTTGGATGTTCCACATGTAAGCATTATAACCATACAATTTTCAATGTTCATGTTAAAAAAAATGCTCATACCATGATACAGCAATCATTGAATGTGTACCTCACAACTTGTTCCATTTGAAAGAATACCAGATATTCTTCCTCACTTGTTTTGTGTAATAATATTTGAAGCTATAATTTGGGTTTTTAATATATCCTTGCATATGTGCATAAAACCCGCTGGAAACAGTACCTGTGTTAATTGCTTCATATTAATTATTTATGCTATTGGATAGTTTAGAGCCATAACAATTAATGAACCCCTTAGGATTAGTCAAGTTGGCAATTAAAATTGTGAACTGAAAGCAAAATGATTGCGACAATTACCTGTTGCAGGGCTATGATTATTGTTAAAACGTGAAAATTGTAGAATAAATCAACTTCAGTTACTCGCCCATTAACTACCTTAGAAGAAACCAAATGTTATCTGACGATTGCAATCTTACATGAAGTATGCTTGATATGTTTGGTCAACTTGCGTATTAAACCAAATGTGAGATGGTAATGTTAAGGTTACAGTACGACCAAAACAGAGTGTGAGTAACTTTAATACCTCTTGAACATCTACACCAGGGTTTCCCTAACTTTATCGAACCGCAAGAACACCCTGTGGATGTCAGAGTTGTCTATATACAAACCCCCAACTTTTCAAGTCATTATTACACTATAAAGCTATAGTGCTTCGTAAAAGATCAAGTTCATAGTGTTATATTGTAATGAAAATGAAAACAGATACACAAATATTTATTTGGAAACTGTCTGTTTCATAATTCAGTTGTAACTTATCACATGCACGCTACGGTACTACTATGGCGTCATATGCGTATGGAACGCCAAAAAAAATTGTCAATAGGTATACGAAATTTGTACATTACTAAATTATATGATATATCAGATTTTAGTTCAACAAAAAGTACTCTAGTTTTGACTTTCAGAAACGTCTCACGAACCCACTGAGATGGACCCACACAAACCCTGTTGGTTCATGCACCCCAGTGATCTACACTGTAAGTCATGTGTATTGATATCCCGTGTCATCAAAGGAGTGCTTCCGAAAAGCAAGCTCTTTATGTAATTCAGTTTGAGTTTTTTCACTTTATTATAGGCTGGATCTTCATCTTCTAACCCACTGGTGGATTTGATGGAAAAATGTAAAAGTTGCAATTCAGACGTGCCACAAACTTTGCTTAGACAACATGTTAAGACATGTGTGAGTAGACGACAACTGAGGTAATTTTTGCTTTCAATAACAATCGTAACCATTGCATTCAGGATGGCATATATTTGCGTGTGTGGATTGGTTTGTGACGTCCAGCTTGTGAACACGATATCTCAAGAAGGGAAGGTGGGACTAATTTCATATTTGTTGTGTAGAAGAACCACATTTCGAAAAGACTTTTAACTGCAATATTCCAGATCCCAAACCAAACGTCTTTCCAGAGAAACTAAACACGCCATTTGATGAAGATGAAATTAAACAAGCAGTCCCATCCTTAAAAAATAATAAAACCCCAGGTTGTGACAAGGTCACAGCCGAACATCTCAAATATGCCCCATGCACACACAAACACATAGCAAATATCTGTAATAGTATAGCCGAATCAGGAGATTTCCCAATTGAAATTAAACAAGGAATCCTAACTCCTATCCAAAAACCGGGAAAGACTAAAGGTCCACCAGAAAACTTAAGACCAGTCATTTTATTATCAACACTGAGGAAAATTCTTGCGGTTTGTGTGGCCAGGAGGATTCGTCCGTCAATTGATGAGCATATCCTCCCCATTACCCAAACTGCCTACACTTCAGGACGTTGCACAGCTGAACTTGTCTTCGCTTTTAAAGTGCTAGCAGAAAAAGCTATAACATCCATAGGTTACACTATAAATCTATTGATGCTAGATATGAGCAAGGCGTTCGACACAATTCAAAGAGGATCCTTGCTAACTGACCTACAACAGGTTCTTGACAACGACGAACTTCACCTGATATCACTACTAATCGATAACGTCTCCTACACCGTCAAATTAGAGGGCAAACTCGGACTTCCTTTTAACACTAACATTGGTTGACCACAAGGAGATAGTGCAAGTGCACTATTTTTTATAACTTATCTAGGCAACTCTTTGAAATCAGATGATAATGATATCGATGCAGTTATCCTGCCATCGCAGTTGATCATGATTACAGCACTACCACCACTAATTCTTTTTTCACAGTAGACCAACAATACGCTGATGATATCTCTTGGGCATCAACTGGTCAGCATATACTGCAAGATATCGAAAAACGAGTTTCTGACAAACTGGCAGTAAGAAATCTGAAAATCAATTGCACAAAAACTGAGAAATTTACAATCACAAGAAAAGGAAATGAAAGTTGGAAGAAGTGTAAATATGTTGGAAGCCTGCTGGGGACCGAAGAAGACATTAACAGAAGAATTGGAATAACCAACGGTGCTTTCAACACACTGCCAAGCATTTTTAAAAGCAAAAATATAAGCCGGAACATTTAAGCTTAGGATTTTTGAGACTTTATTAAAGAGTATTTTTTTGTACAATTGCGAACTGTGGGGCACAACGAAGGATCTTGATCGCAAAATTGACACTTTTCAAAGGAGACTACTTCGAAATATTCTCAACATTAGATGAAACAATAATAATTGGTTATGAAATGATGAGCTCTACAACGAAACCAACCAAACACCTTGTTCATCGATAGTCGCACATAGAAGATTGAGATTTTTCGGTCATGTAGCAAGACTCCAGGAGGACGCTCCAGCAAAGGTTGCTTTAAGAGAAGCACTGAGACATACTGGTAAACCAGTTGGAAGGCCCGTGACTACCTTGCTAGGAAAAATAAAGTCGCAATTCAAGGACATTAATATTAACAATTTCGAGCAAGCAATAAACCTTGCGCAAGATCGTGATACGTGGCGGAGGTTAATCACTGAGCATGTCGGATAGACGAGACTCAACTTACTACTACTACTAAGAACCACATTGAGGACAAGAAGACTGTCTTTCGGGGTCACCAGGAGTAATATCGTAAAAAAATTGTAAACAAGAAGGGAAGCTTGTGCATACCTTATATTTAGTGTGTAGAAGTACCACATTGAGTACAAAAAGCCTATACTGTTTGGTTGAGGTCAAAGGTCATATGGGGACAACAGGTCAAATCATGAAAGCCTTGTAAACATGATATTGCAAGAAGGGAACCTTGGACATATCTCATATTTGGTTTGTAGATGTACCATGTCAAATTTAAGGAGCCTATTATTGCTTTTGGTGGAGGTCATTTGAAGTCAACTTATGCCATACATTTACTTGCTCCCCTCTTACCTCTCTCTACACTAAAGCACCTTCCTAAACATAATTTCGCAATGGGAGCTTGGACAGATCGCATTTTTGGTATGTAATTGTACCACATTGAGTACAAGAACCCTAAGTCGTGGGCAGAGGTCAATGGTCGTTTGCGTTCACCGGGGGGTAAAATTGTGAAACAATGTATTACACAAATTTTCAATATTTAGTATGTTGATGTATCTTAGACATTTAGTACAAGAAGCCTGTTGTTGAGGTCAATGGTCATTTCAGGACAGTCTGTGTCATTTTGAATTTACTGTTTGTCACATCACACTGCTTTTCACAAGTATGGTGTACACCCTCACTATACATATGTCAGATTCATGAAGAAAACTGCTCATTTGAAACCACAATGCAGTTTTCAATTCTTCTTTTCCTTTTGACACAGTATTACTCTGTTGAAAAATAAGGTAAATTTTGATATTGCAGTGTTAGCACATTTCAAAATTTGTAACAAGCTTTATGTTTATATCCAGTGAACATTTAGTGCATGTGGCATAACCAACATGTTTACAAAACAAAATTTTGTGATGAACCTTGCCGTAAGTGTATAATAAAGAAATAAATCAACAATTGATAAGAAAAGGTTACTTGCTTATTCAGTGATAGTGAAATAGTTAATGTTTATCGATTAGAAACACACACTCCAAACTATATCCTTGTGCACCAAATTGCACATATTACTTGTCTGCATTCAGAGTATTTTACATGAAACTGTATGGATATTTCCATATTCCACCACCAGGATGCAGGACATTACAGATTCAAGCAGCACTATCCCTGTTATTTCAGATGACCCTGACAGTGACTTTCCTGAGGTAAATTTTAATATATTATATACAATTGGCGTTTAGTTTAGCAGCAATTACAGATTTATGTTGTAATTGTTAGTACAGCCCCCCCCCCCCCAAAAAAAAAAATTCTTCATTTTTCATATTTTATTTCCAGCTCAATGAAGAAAAAAGGTAAGGTTACATACAAACAGAAAAATAGAATACAAATGTAGAGAAAACAGGTGGAAGAGATTGCATAATTTGGCATCTATGAACCCTTAGATAAGCAAAAATTTGTGAAAGGAGAGGGCCGTGATTCTCCCTCCTATTAGACCCCTCCCCTAGGGCAATATCCTCCTGCATTTATATGCCCCACAAACCAGTTACTCTGGCTACGGGCCTGCATTTAGGAGTCTAAAAAACCTTGAAAACCTGTAAACTTCTATTAATAAGCTTCTGTGCCATTGTGGCATGTGTGTAGCCACCTGGATTGGTAAGACAACCCTATATAGTTATCTGTAGATGCGAACGATTATTTGTGGTCACCATAGCTCAAGTCTGAAACTTGATGGCTACAAAGTACAGCTTGGGTGAACTTCGTGTGTGATAAGTTAACCTAGCTACATTAGAAAGAAGTCTCAAACCATGTGAACACCATTTCATCAATGTAATATTGATGAATCTCATACTTTTTGTACCATCACAATAGATAAAACCAGAACTGTATTGTTTTCTATGGATCGATGCATGTCAAAGAAAGTTTGCAGTCAAAATTGAAATTTTTTGTGAATGTTTGTTTAACATTTAATGTTACCATATAAGTAGTGACAAGGTATCCTTATTTTCTTTTGCATTCTGGGTGATAAATATGAGAATGCTGTTGCTTGATAGCTAAGCTTGCAATGTGCAATCACCAGCTGTAGTTTATACTGGCTGAGTCTCTCCATTAGAAATTGTTTGGTCAATGAACAAAACATATTGTCACAAAGGGAAAAGATTAGAAAGCACAGCTCTGTAACCTGCTAATATTGCTTGATCATCCACTTCTCCCACCACCTTTTCCCCCATTGTTTTCAGTTGTTTATTTAATAATTTCCAGAAAATACTTTTCTTTTCAACAAAACAACAAACAAAACCTTTCAATTTCCTATGTCCTACACTAAAAGTTTCATAACTTCTGACCTTTAGATTCTGAGTGGTGATGAAGGGACTGCTACACCTGCTGTTGAATTATTCCCATCATGCTTGCAGAGGTAAATTGCACACAAAAGAAATTAAAGGAAAAGTAAATCCTCCAACTTGCTCATTTTTTTACGTACACAAGTGCAATGGATATTGTGTGATTAAATAAAACACTTTAATATTCCACTAAGCAGGAACCAAAGTGCCTGTTGGACTGTTGTTCTGTATAGTATATAAGCCTACTTTGTAACCTGCTTTTACATGTTCAATATGGTACAGTATGCACTGGAGGTCCATTGTAAGATTGCATTGCCAAAAAGGTTGGCGAAATTTAGTCAATATCCATGTAAATCTACTTGAAGACTATTTTTCTTATCCACTTGAGATATTTCAATTTCAATTTATTATTTAACTTTTATCTTTCTGAATGAGTTACTTTACTTGTAACATATTTTATACCTTGCAAACACAGTGATTTTATTGAATTTGTTTATTGAATGTCAAATTTCATCTCCATTATCTGTTTTTCAATGAGATGCATCCTTTACTATTGGTATTCATTTTACACCTAGTTCGCAGACCACAGATAATCAGCCCACACTAGGCACAACTCATCCTCAAACTGGCACCTCACCAACTACGACAACAGTTGTGGGCATGGTGACAACCATGACTTCAGTAGACCACCCATACAGTTTGTCATCAAACACGCCAAGAACTGAAGCTCAACTCATAAACAGTAGACCCAGTACCACAGCTCTTTCACCTACCCCTACTTTATCCTCAACTACATCATCGACACATAGCATGGCTTCTACATCTGGTGAACAGACTACTAACTACAACATGAGATCCTTGCCATCCACCTCTGCATCAGGCACTACACATCATGAAGATGATGAGAATGTCTCCTACAGGTACTAAGCAACAGCACATACATATGCATACTGTTTTATTGATGAATGATCAACTAAATCCTGACTGTTATAAATAATGCAAAGCAAAAAAAACATGAATGAGAAAGGAATTTTCTGCTGGATTGGGATTCCCCCTTGTCAGCTCAGTGTAACATGCTATATATGTTCAATTTTCTTGGTAATTTCCTAGTCAACTTTCATTGCTCTTTCCATGCATCTTCAAATCAGAGATTAGTTTATGCTGCCATAAAGATGTATCCACCTGTTATTTTCTTCAAGTAAATATTCCAATGTGATATTTGGGAGCAACTTTGAGAGGCCCTTTTATAGCACCTCACAACAACTACTAACAGTTTTGGAAAATGGACAATTACCCTGCCACGATTTTGAGTGGGCAGATCATGTAAAACCTTTCGACATCTACATAAGAGGTATTATAGTATGTCTGAGATCAGCTGCAAATTAGGTTCATATGATATACTTATATAATAATTGAAAATTTAAGAGGTTTTTGTGTAGGCATGATATCTTCAATAAGAAGGCACACTTCAGCTATTACATTCCTAAAAGATGCAGCTGATTACATCATCGAAACCTTAATGCATGTACAGGTATATGCATTGATGGGTTACTTTTTTACAAGGTGCTTGTTTGTTTGTGCATTATATATCATTACATATATCATTACTATGATAAAATATTATTAACTATTTATAATTCATACTTCTCCATTATTTATGTTTTTAAGG
>KN887011.1:2245-18403 GCA_000934455.1 Apostichopus parvimensis
CCCCCCCCCTCCCTGGAAAGATGGAGGTTTGCATGGAATTCTTGTTTTGACAATATTTTTAACAACAACACGTCAGTGTAGTTTCCACAGAATTATGCAATCAGGCGATGCTTAACTTTGTTTCACTCTGTAGCCAGGTTGTGTCTTGGTTATGTTTTATAGTAAAGGGTTTCCATATATACAGCTTTGGACGAAGGATGGGGAAATTGCATCCTGGGGGGAGGAGTCCACTATGAAGAGGGGAATGTGAAGAAAATTTTGAACTTTAAAGAGGGGTAGATACCAAATGGTGGCATAGTATCAGCTTTATATGCCAGTTTAGTACTGTGTAAAATTTCCATTTTTTCCCCAAATTTCTAGGAAAAATGTCAGTAATTAGTATAGATTAGTCAACTATGATTAAATATTAAAATAAGTTCACCACACTTCTTTGGTCTACTGGTTTTTTTAAAGTTTTGACTTTTCTTTTGTGTGGGGGGGGGGCTCTATATATTAGTTTGTGCATCGAAAAAACTGATATTTTTGGGCATCAAAGACCTTTGGAAAAATTGTGTTTTACCAGCGGGAGAATACATTTTTGTTTCAAAAGCGGGACAATTCCGTTAAATCGGGAACAGTAGCACTCCTTCTGAGAGTGAGCAGCAAGGATGACGTTGTTTTGATAAGTCTTAAATCACACGAAAGACTGCCCACACATAAAGACTACATATAAACAAAGACTGAAGAAAAAATAACCCCCCAAAAACATCAATGGCAGACCAAATATCATGACACAACTTGAGACCACAATAACAATAATAAAGCTAATCATTTCAGTATTAATACAAATGGTGCATACCTTCGATCATTTCTAAAGCGTGTGGAAGACTTGGTCAAGTAAAAGCATATCTAAACGAAAACAAGAGCTTAATACATATCATACAATCTTATACATTATACACTATATGGGAGTGAGCAGATAAGAGAAGAAACCTGCCCCCCCCCCCTCCCATCTTCTGCCTACACTCTTCATTGGCAACATGAAACACAGACACCAATTAGTGTACTTTCGAGAGCCTTTACTAATTATATTTTTAAAAATTACTTATGTCTGGAAGAAGGCTTGAGATTTTTCGGTCATGTAGCAAGACTCCAGGAGGACTCTCCAGCAAAGGTTGCTTTAAGAGAAGCACCGAGACATACTGCTAAACCAGTAAGAAGGCCCGTGACTACCTTGCTTGGAAAAATAAAGTCGCAATTTAAGGACGTTAATATTAACAATTTCGAGGAAGCAATAAACATTGCGCAAGATCGTGATACGTGGCGGAGGTTAATCACTGAGCATGTTGGATAGACGAGACTCAACTTACTACAACTACTACTGGAAGAAGGCTTGGAAGGTGTGAAACCCTCTAAAGTGGGTTATACTGGAATGAAAGTATAACTTGCTCAGCTGATCCTACACAAAAGGGGGGGAAAAGGGGTTTTCTTTACTCTTTTACATTACTACAAACACAAAATATACAAAGAATTTTCATTGCAGCTACTAGGAGTCATAATATACAATGATACTAAATGAAGGGGCCTCTTATGAACACAAATTCCTCAGCAGATCATCCCCCTCAGCTCCAGAGATATATCAAAAAATATAAAAATTAATAACCATCAGCATGTGGTAGAATCTGAAATGGCTCAACCATTAATAATTTGCATTTTGGGTACTGCCATAATACTTAACCATTAAAGTATTTTATAACATTTTTACATCTAGAGTCTGATGTTATATGTTCCAAAGAAAGAATTAGGAATGAATATCATATGTATGATCAAGATTCATCATAAAGTTTACCTCCTCCGACCCGGTGAAGTTTCACAGCGTAACTAAAATTTTTAATTGGATCTCCTAACGGTTTCAGTGGGCCCAATTTACGATGGACATCTGTTAGGGACATGTGTTTTTTTTTAAGGGGCAAACTACAAGCATCTGGTAGATGTACAAAATGAATCATTCATGAGGTCCAAGTAAAATATTCAACTCCCTTGATCAGGTATATAGAAGGTTTGGAACCATCAATATGATGCAAAATATGAGAGGAATATTTTTCTCTAGTAAGCTCCAGCAGTTTTATTACCAAAGTTGTAAGAAGTAAATTCACTGACCCTCATTTCAGAAATATTTACCACTTTTGATAATTGCCTAGATAGTCTTTATGAGGGCTGGGCAAGGAGGGTGAGGTGTTTTAACTTAAAAAACAAAAGGGGTGGGGGGGGGGAGGCATTTGAGGCTTTTTTTATTCTTTGCAAAATCTGCTCAAGGTTTATCAAAAAAGTTCACCAGTTGGTTTACTTTCTTCACAGAATATCTTTTCTTCACAGAATATCTTACTGATGGAGAAGGAAAGACCAGAGTTTTGATTGGTTTGGCGATTCCAACAGAGAAGGAAAAAGCAGAACAAACTAATAGAACCCAGTGCTCAAGCAACCCACCCAGGTGCTGATTGGTCACAATAGTTCACTGGCTTGGAATTGGTGACTCGCTGGGTCGGAGGTGCGAAAGGTGCACAGGGGTTCGGCGCCGATACCCTAGTTTTCCTGGATGCAAATGAACGTAGTTTCATCTGAGGTATCAAATGCACAGCTTCTTTCTGTTAGGATACAGAGTTAAGCTGCTTATGTCATAGTTTCAAGTTTAAGCCTTGTACATGTATAGTTTTGGTTTGTCAACATCTGTGAACAGTTCTGCACACTGCTTGACGAGTAGTACAGTGTTAACTGGTTACCATGACAGTATACACTGACAGATTGCTAAAATGACAAGATCCATTAATGCCACTGTAATTGAGAACAAATATGCTATAAATCAACAGATTAACTTTGAACATTTTATGCCGGTGATAAGAACTACCTGTCATGTAAGACCCTACACCTTTTTGCAAACTTTTATGGTTCGCTTTGGAACCAAATCATGAACGAAACAAATTAACCAGAAGAAAATTTTGTTCTTACACTCATCACATAATTCTTTAAGTTCATACGTAACAGATCATATTTTCATAAGGGAGTTAGGTCTAGAGCTTGACGCTTTAACACAACCCGGCTCTTTCTTCATAACATGGAAAATTGTTGACAGCCCGACACTGCATTTGACTACAACTGATCAAGATTTACACAGCTGAATTCAAAAATAAAAAATAAAAGTTTTAAGAATTAATTAATATTCATAATACATTCTAATGCATATTCAATACATTGCTGATATAAATGCTCTTTACACTGTCACCCTATTGCACAGTACTTCCATAGACATACAGTCTTCCACAGCTGTTGGAAAGGTGCGCTAAATTACCAAGCAAAAACCCAACAAATTCAACAAATAATTCAAAAAGACTGTCACATGACTTCAGTTTAACCTGTTATTTTGTCGAAACGTGGAGTTTTTAACTGAAGAAAATTAATTCCCCGAAAAGCTGCAACTTTATGAAGAATTTTCTTCTCATGTAACTCTATGATGATAATATCAGCCTGCACCTCCAATTGGTCAATTTATACAAAGTTAATATCCAATATACCAAATAAATACTGTAATATGAATGTCAAATGTGTAATAGTATAACATGCACTTCATTGCAACACACCATAGTGAGATTTCCTCAAACCATATTTAAGCATCACAAATGTGATTTGACCTTTTAATTAATAAATTAATTGACTAATAAAACCAAACTGTTACCAATGATTTTCAGGACAGTTACAACAGTATTTGTGGGTTTAAATTATCATTTTTTCCAGGAACATGGCAGCTTTCTAAATGTCTTTCATATCTAAGGTATTAATTAAACAACACTTTTGTCTGTCTTTAGACACCAAAGGTAATGTCTCAGATAAACAACTGAGCAAACAGACTCATTTCCTTGTTAACATCTATTACAATTGCTTCAGAATCGGTTTTCTTCATATTCACAGGTAACTCTTAAGACTGACTCAACCATGAAGCATTCTTGAGGATCAAGAGGTTGGCAGGTAAACTGTACAAAGGGATATGAATATTTTATTATAGTATCTGGATCCCCTTTCATCACCATTATTCCACTTATCACCAGATTCACTCAAGTTTATGAATATGCTCAAACAAAGTCCAGGTTTTTCTTTTCAGCCAGCCAGAAAAGGGCACAATTTACTTGTAGATAACCTCAAAATGTGGTTTTGTTCCTTATTCGTATATATATACTAATTAGGCTAGGCTTGTTACCTCTGCTATGAAAGTCTGGTAGGTTAGGATAGATAGGCCGAGACTGCTCAGTCTTGATGTTTTGTTTTGAAAGCAAGATTTTAATTATCTGTCATGACATTGATGCCACAAAATACGAGAACATGTTACATTCAAGTGTACTTGTTGATGAAAGCATTATGTTATGGATGCATCTGGCCACTACAACATATCCAAATAGATGTATTTGCCACGATGTAAAGAATTGGAAAGACAACTACTTGAAACCAATCTACAGCTAACTGATGCTGAACTCATACATTTCTTAAAAAGCATTAAAACTGCTGCTTCCAAACTTTAATCTACACTTTATCAAAATTGAAGAAAATGAAAAAAGAAAAGAAGATTGCACAAGTCATAGACAATATTCATACACTTGATAAAGAACTAAAATATCAGAAGTTTGCATTCAACATATGAAAACATTGCATAAAATTATTATAAGATTTACATTCCTTTAAAGACCAAGCAGTTGAAACAACTTATAAATTAAAACTTTCTACATATAAAGCACAGTCAGAAGCTATTAAACCGCTCTTGCACAAAAAATAAATTTGCATATTATATGAATAAACATGAAACATGTCATTTCATTTATTAATAAAATGTATTGAAAAATTCTCCATCTAATACTGTTGAGTCTCTTTGGAAGGACCAGAACCTAGAAATAAACAACTTCGGAGACACACCAGGTGGGGTTTACCATGCATATATTTTGAATACACACATACTTAGGGCCTTGTGTGGGGGTCTTCTGCTTGGCCCATGTTCATATAGTGGTTTGTAAAGAGCGCCACTCGCTTGTACACCGGAGATACAATAAAGATCAAGAGATAAACATGGTGTCAGAAGTAGAATATTTTGAGACATTTAAACTCAATACATTGCCAGTGGATGTGATAATCGGATATGTAAGATGCCATCCGCAATACAGGAACAATTTTTCCGTTCACAAGTGAAGCCTTTATAAAGATATTCTCCGTTGTTTATTCGCTTCGTTTGCACGTGTCAAGCCTAACGGTAGTGAAACGTAGTCAATGAAGACCTTCACGCAGTAGCGACTATCATACGATAGCGAGTGGCGCTCTTTACAAACCACTATATGTACAGCCCACAGGTTAAAGCTTTGGCCTAATGGTACAAGGCCAAATTTTAATGGTGGTCTGGATGATTTAGGTGACCAAATTTCCATTTGGAGAAACAAGTAATGCGATAAAATCTTACATTTCACATTGATCTTGGAAACCATGCAGCTATCCTGTTCGGGACAATTGTGATGGAATGGCCAGGTTGTCACAGAAACAAGATCTTTTACGCATTACTGATGTTGGACCAACCAAGTTTACTCTTTTTGACAATCATGAAAGAAAGTCCAGATCCTCTGAGAGACAACCAGAGAGATTCTGAACATCGGCCCTGTAGTCCTTATTTCAAAATGGCGCATGGTTATAGTAAATCTGGCTAAAAGGCTTCTACTGTGATCTTCCAATAGGTATTCAGCAACAAAGTAAATCTTCCTTTCAGATTGGAATGCTAAGGGTATCCTCCAATATTTCTTAATATCATTCCAAAAAACAATATCAACATCAACCTTAAGCAGCCTCGGAGTCATTCAGTCTCTGTCGATGATTTTGTTGCTATCTAACACACTATCATTAAACATAATACTAGCTGCTACAAACAACAGATCTAATTTAAACCTCAAGTATCAGCTACATTGTAAACATGACAGATTTATTATAGCAAAACTAAACTTACGTAGCAGATCTTTATCTGATCTGAGGGAGTTGGGTGCAGAGCAACACAATTCAAACATTATAGTCCTAAAGAAGTTCCCTAGCCAACGTTCGAATATTACTACGAATATACCTCAGAGTGTCTTGTACTACGTATAAAATGGCAACTGAGAAATAATAATCCACAGATGAAGTACATTCCTTGTTGGAGATTATGCTCTTGGAGAAAATGCAAGCACAGCCAGTGTCACGATTAGACTTATTACGGCAATGCTAGTGTATATCATACTTAATGGAGCCATGTTTCAGCCATGTCCCGACTGGACTTATTACAGCAATGCTAGTGTATATCATACCTAATGGAGCCATGCCCGACTGGACTTATTACAGCAATGCTAGTGTATAGCATACTTCAATGGGAGCCATGTTTGAGCCATGTCCCGACTGGACTTATTACAGCAATGCTAGTGTATAGCATACTTCAATGGGAGCCATGTTTAAGCCATATCTCGACTGGATTTATTACAGCAATGCTAGTGTATATAATACTTAATGGAGCCATGTCTCGAATGGACTTATTACAGCAATGCTAGTATTAGTACAGCATACTTCAATGGGAGCCATGTCCTGACTGGACTTATTACAGCAATGCTAGTGTATAGAATACTTAATGGAGCCATGTTTGAGCCGTGTCTCGACTGGACTTATTACAGCAATGCTAGTATTAGTACAGCATACTTCAATGGGAGCCATGTTTGAGCCATGTCCTGACTGGACTTATTACAATATACCATACTTAATGGAGCCATGTTTGAGCCAGGTCCCGACTGGACTTATTACAGCAATGCTAGTATTAGTACAGCATACTTCAATGGGAGCCATGTTTGAGCCATGTCCTGACTGGACTTATTACAGCAATGATAGGATATACCATACTTAATGGAGCCATGTTTGAGCCAGGTCCCGACTGGACTTATTACAGCAATGCTAGTGTACAGCATACTTCAATGGGAGCCATGTTTAAGCCATGTCCTGACTGGACTTATTACAGCAATGCTAGTGTATATAATACTTAATGGAGCCATGTTTGAGCCATGTCTCGACTGGACTTATTACAGCAATGCTAGTATTAGTACAGCATACTTCAATGGGAGCCATGTTTGAGCCATGTCCTGACTGGACTTATTACAGCAATGATAGGATATATCATACTTAATGGAGCCATGTTTGAGCCATGTCCCGACTGGACTTATTACAGCAATGCTAGTGTATAGCATACTTCAATTGGAACCATGTTTGAGCCATGTCTCAACTGGACTTATTACAGCAATGCTAGTATTAGTACAGCATACTTCAATGGGAGCCATGTTTGAGCCATGTCCTGACTGGACTTATTACAGCGATGCTAGTGTATAGCATACTTCAATGGGAGCCATGTCTCGAAGAATTTACACGCATGGAATTTTACATATATTCTGCATATTGAATCCTAGTGCAAATTTGCCCACGATTCTGTATTTAAACTCATCCAATGTCTGACTTTAATCTCATATGAACATTTTACAATTTTATCTAAAATTTTGATCTTATTTGTGACAGAAATTTCAGTGAGTCATGTCTGGTACACATTTTAATCTAATTTTTCACTACCTGTTAAATTAAAGGTTTTCACATTTCAAGGATTAACATATATTTTATATGGGATCAAGGATATGCAACTACAATATTAGCCCCAAAAGGCAAAACCAATATACTGTATAGTAAAGTCCCTTAGCAGCAATGACCCACTAAAACCTGCAAGTTAACAAGGTGTTCATAATTATAATCATTCCTGCAAGGTACAAAATGTCCAAACATAAATTTATTTCAATGAACAAACTTGACTGACTGTTGATGTAGACAGAAAACCAAGTTATCCCATTTTGAGATGGCAAGGTTCGATGCCATGTTTATTTCTTAAGTTTCAAAGTTTTGAGGGGCTACAGATGTAAAAGTCAAGTCTACACCCTTGTCAAGGTATTAAACTTAGGTTTCCCCTAGTCTTTGTTATCCCAGCATATGCACAATTAAACATATGCAGTTCTCAGTGAACAAAGGTGTTGATGTTTTTATTTTCAGATCGTAATTTGATGCATTCCAAACAAGTCAAAGACTTAGCATCTATCGCTACTGTTTACAGAGCTCTTGCAGGCCATATTAAAGGAAGTCCTTGCAAGTCAAAAGTGACCAACTCGCTGCAATTGCGGCCACTCATGGTAGTACTCGTTGCCATTGCGGCCACTCCTGGTGGTACATAGTCCTGGTAGTATGTAGCATATTATCATAGCAAGATGTGACAAACTGGACAAATAATTTGATATCATACTGCTATTGCTGAAAGTCAAAAAAAGGCTGACTGTTATGTAAAAAAAAAAAATAGTTATAAATGGTTGGCAAAGAAAAAATACACAAAACTAAAAAAATATCTGTGATATTGAAGATAATTTCAAGAAGTTAGAACAAGTCACTCTCACAAGGTCTCATGTTCTGACAAGGGTATATAATTTTTTCTGGATAAAAAGACCATAGTTTCTGTTGTCATTAGATTAAAGGTGATAATTAACTAAACTATAGGCAAGACTTTGGCTTCATTTATAGATATCATTACGACAACCTGCTATCTCATATGTAGTAGATAACTTAACCCATTTTATGGGCTGTTTTGTCTTAGAATGATTTATTACATGCTTTCAGTTTCTTAAAACAGTAGCCATAACTTGTAAGCAGTCAAAAGCTGTTTTACAAGCCAAATAAAAAATAAATAAAAAATTTGACGACATGTTTCACATCAATCTGTGGTTGTATAAAATTGGAGGGGTTTATGAATATTGGAAAATGTTCACAATATAATTTACACCACGTTATAATATTATCACACATTTGCATGCCACGTCAGATAAGCCAAGGCTAGATAGCGATAATTCCCGCAAGAAACACTCCTTGAGCACATTCTCAATCAGTAATCAAAAACAGGATCTTATGTTTATTCTACATGGAAGTAAGTAGACTGTACACAAAGAACTACAATTACCTAAACCATCAACAGACTAACTCCATGTGTCCTCTTAACTCACAATCAGCCCTGATGTTTGCAGGGTATGAATATGCATAGATAATGCATTAATCACTTGGTTCTCAAACTTATTTTCACCGCAACACACATTTTGAAGGCTAACCACCCATTCTTTACAGAAGAAGGAAGAACAACAAGTTCAAATTGTACAGTTGGACAAATTGCGATGCCATGGAAACTGAGATCGTAAGACATGATTGGTTTGAGAGAGGCTTTGACCAACAATGATCCATTCATTCAAAGATGTTAAAGGATAAGTTGTCACATTTTCAATGCAACCATTAAAAGTAGACACAAATTTGGGCTGCACCCCACTGTTTGAAAACAGGCATTTATCCACTCTTGCACTAAGGTTTTATCTTCTGTCAAGAATAGGACAACACAAAGTTAAACTCAACACTAACAAAGCTTAGCCCTGAACACTTCAAGTTATTATTGAAAACCGAGCAAACTTCACAAGTTTCTGCCTCTCCAGTAGAATTCGCAAAGAACTATACTTATGAACGCCATCGGCAAATGTCAGATTATCATCCTTAATGATTGCATTTGAAGCCAGGTCATTAGGTTGCTCTCCACCAATCAAATAGACTGAACAGAGAAATACTGAATATTTATGAATATTTATCTAACCGACAAACTCAAAAGAAATCTTCAATGGATTTCTATACTTTTCTAAACCTACTCTGTCTGGGTAAACTATACCTTTCCTTCAGGGAGATTAAAAGACTCTAGAACCAACTCTGAAATGAGACAACTCATTTAGGTGAGTCTTTTTCGACTATTGGAATGTTGTCTTTCCATAACGGTGCAATACTTTGCTCTACTTACTCAAACGACAGATTTGTGGTGTCTTTATAGATGTTGACTGTTATCGAAAACAGTTTCTAACAGTGAACTTACATATTAAACCATCAACAAACTCAACAGCACTCTTCACTGGTTGCCATCCCTGATGATTGCAGCACTTTGAAAGCAGCATCATGAATATGCATCGACATGCACTGAATATGCATAAACCCATCATTATTGTAGAGTACCTGAGAATGGGGTTTGAGTACTGGACAAGGTTTCAGCTCAATATTGGTTTTCTTCTAACTTCAAGGACATCTGTAAATTGAATGGAATAATAGGAGAAAATGACACAATTGAAGAAAACGTGTCTGTTTAGAAGTGAAACGCATACTGGTAATGGTGGTGTGTGGTAATGACACAAAACTACATAGTGTGGACAAGTATTTAGTAAAAAAAGAAAAAAAATTAAAAAGAGAAAAAAGGGATACATTAGCACAAGGTATGGACAGAAATGAAGTACCCAAAGGTCTGCAGCAACGAAATGAGGTAAACCTTCAAAGATATGCAAATGAGACAATAAACATTTCATAAAACATGGGACATAAAACCTATATTGGATTTAACAGCATTGGATACAATAATTAGGAACAGCTAAATATCTGTATCAAAAAGATATCTCAGTGGGAATGAAGGATATCCAATGGGGCTCTCCAGCATTTCTACAGATGGTGCTGTCGTATTGGTCCAATTGTGTGGCATTTGTAAGCATTACTGTAGACGGCTTTGTCGTATTGGTCCAATTGTGTGGCATTTGTATGCATTTCTACAGACGGCGCTGTTGTATTGGACCAACTGTGTGGCATTTGTACGCATTTCTACAGACGGCGCTGTCGTATTGGTCCAACTGTGTGGCATTTGTATGCATTTCTGCAGTTGGCGCTGTCGTATTGGTCCAAATATGTGGCATTTGTACACATTTCTACAGATGGCGCAGTCCTATTGGTCCAACGGTGTGGCATTTGTATGCATTTCTACAGACGGCGCTGTCGTATTGGTCCAACTGTGTGGCATTTGTATGCATTTCTACGGTTGGCACTGTCGTATTGGTCCACATGTGTGGCATTTGTACACATTTCTACAGATGGCGCAGTCCTATTGGTCCAATGGTGTGGCATTTGTATGCATTTCTACAGACGGCGCTGTCCTATTGGACCAATTGTGTGGCATTTGTACAGAAGGCGCTGTCGTATTGGTCCAATTGTGTGGCATTTGTACAGACGGCGCTGTCGTATTGGTCCAATTGTGTGGCATTGCTACAGACGGCGCTGTCGTATTGGTCCAATTGTGTGGCACTTGTACTGTTCACAGATCCGTGAATCGAAAGTAACACAATCGTGTTACAGCATCCAAACACGCCAGATGAAGTTGTATACTGACGAACCGAGAGATTGACTAGTTCAAGGTTCCACTTGTGCAGCTTAGACGAACGAAACGAGGTGCTTCAGGAAACACAATTTGAGGTGCTTTGAACAATATGTCCCTCATGTAACTATGTCCAGAATATTTTTCACACTATCACTTCTACATGTATTACGGATGAAGTTGTATATACTTCTAGAGATCAACTATCGGTAACATTATGATCTGCTGTCAGAGACCGCAACTTGTCAGGTTCTGCCGAGCTTGATAGGACCGATATGGGCAGCGCACTCTGTTCACTTTGGACATGGCTGGAGTGCGCAACTAAGTGTGTATATAATTTAACTAGGTCAGATTTGAAGTTACAAGCTAATTACTTTCAAGCTTAACTGGAGTTTAATTTACTTACCACCTATAATTCTATGCCAGGGTAGAGTGACATATGTAAGATAGACATTGAGTGCTGTGTCTTCTGTGGAACGATACTTCCACCTCAGTAGAGCACTGGACGTTCTCCGAAATAGACGCTGCCTCCAGCTAGAATCTGGAGAACCATCTAGTCAGAAAGAAAAACCCACAAAGTCTAGGTGATGACGATTCTTGCAAAGTGACATTCAAACTTCACAGAAATGTGACTAAGAGTATATATATACTTTTGATCACAATCAAAACTCCAGCAATTTAACTATTGCTGTCTTGTCTTCTTCAAAAGAATGGAAAATTTTGTTTCTATTCTTATATCTCTTATTCATCCTCAGACTGGTGAATGTGAGTTTAAAACCATGAGTATGAGTACAAGGTCCCGAGTACCAGTACAAGACCATAAGTACAAGTACTTGAGACTTGCTTTCTGTGAGAACAAGTACAAAATCATGAGTACAAATACGAGCATTGGAATATATTCAAGTACAAGGACAGTCAAATAAAGCCCTGAACCAAACCTGTCTGTTTCTTGTTTGTAAGGAACTACAACTCAAACATGAGAACAACCAATTCTCATCATCTCAATATTGACGTGTGTCTCTCTGTCAATAATTCTTGTCTTAGATAGATTAGATAGATAGATAGACAGACAGACAGACAGACAGACAATCATAGATAGATAGACAATCATATAAAAATACAATGGAAATTGGTTGATAACAAGAGCTCAAAACAAAAAATTGTAAACAATATACAAGACGTATAATAATATACATAGATATGAAAATGTTCCTATAAAATATAAAGATGAACAAAATATAAAATGTACCTACAAAATATTAAAGCGTACAAACATATATAAATACCCACATATCCAATTTAAAGTCTACAAAGTATAAAATTGTTTAATGGTTTTGGTGCGCATTGAATATCTTCACAGCAGAAGGATAAAAAATGGGGGGGTGGGGTGGGGGGTCTTTTCCTGACTCACCTCCTTCTGTGTCTGACTGGGCTCTTAAGTCTTCTTGACTAGTTCGATGGTTTCCTGCATATTCCTGTAAACCATCCGTGTAAGATCTGTGGAGGGGCGATCCCGTTGCCGAGTACCTTCGCACCTGATAAATGGTGTCCTTGTTAGATTTATGGACAGGCGAGCCACCTTGTGATTTCGAGGTCTCTGTGTAGGGTTTGTGACACGGTGAATCCGGGGTAAAATAAAACCGCCGAGGACTACCGCTGGAATCGGGAGTCGTAGCCCTAGAGGACTGAAGAAAAAAAACCAAGGAAAGAGTTTGTTTACGTCTAAGTTACGTTGTTGATCAAGCTCAGTCCTAAAGAAGGGTTTTGTCAAATTTTAGTAGATTCTCTTCAAATGAGTTCATTTCATACCTGTGAGTTCTACCTTCTGTCTTACCTCTGGTTTATTGCACAAAAAGGACTTGCTTCAAGGAAACAGCTCAAAACAGGAATTTTGGAATGTTTAATTTTAATCATATTCATTCTGTACATCTGTCGGTGTGTTGACAACAGAACCCAACGTCTATTACGTACCTCTCTACTACCATGGTCTTCATTCCTTCCAACGTACTCCCCATCATCAAAACTACTCTCGTGTGAGGGTGCATTTTGTCGCACTGCCACTTCAGCGTAACCCTTGCTCTCGGGGCCACGCATCCTGATGAATTCTAAACGACTTCTACCTTCCTGGTACAGACCCATGGACATTTTACGAGCTACCTTGCTGGTCACACTTGCCTGTTGAAAATACGCAAAACAGAATAATTTGACGAAACATAAAGAAGAAACTTGAGTCAAAGTCAAATGTGTGTGTAACACTGAAGTCATATAAAACTGAAACACATTTCTAGTAATTGTTAACTTTGACTGCAAAGCAATATTTATGCCGACAGCAAATGTTATTTATATGAAGTAATGTCAAAGCATGGAAATTACTTCAGCTGATTGCTAACGTATGAAATCAAAAAAAGCTGTAGGATAGCACTGTTCCATCAAACTTTCATTTTAGAGAATGAAAGTGGAAAGGAAACCCAAAATATCCTATCCAAACATAACACATGGCTTTTAGTGCCTTTCAATTTTATTAAAGTGCAATGTCAGGTCAATTTCTCAGAATCCATCTATCAATTTCTGAACAGTTTCAGTTAAGTGATCAGCGAACACACAAAAGGGCTTCATTAGAGGCTCGTTATGGCTAATTATTGGTGGAAATCCTGTCAATAAATAAGTTGTAGTAGTAGTACAAGCTGGACATCTTTGCACTTTTTTTTGTTAGGGTAAACTGTTAGGAGTTAAGTGATTCATTTCCTGCAATGTTTAAAATCAAACCTGGTGAAGTATCTTTGATGGGGAGGGTTAAGAGGAAGGGGAGGGTCAATGGGAGGGGCAAGGGGAAGAGTAGGGGCAAGGGGGAGAGGAGGGACAAGGGGAAGAGGGGCAAGGGGAAGAGGGGCAAGGGGGAAGAGGAGGGGCTAGGGGATGGGGAAGGGAGATGGATGGGAGGTGGTTAAACAACTGTTTGAGTTAGTTCATTTCCAGAATTACTTAATATCAAACCTGGAAAAGTATCTTTGATGGGGGGAGGGTCAAGGGGAAGGGGATAGTCAAGGGGAAGGGTCAAGGGGGTTAAGCAACTGATTAAGTTGGTCATTCATGGCATGCAATGGTACCAAACCTGGTAGGTATTGCTCTAAAGCTAAGAATTGATCAAATTATGTCTATATCTTGTAATCAACTGGGTAGATTCTAACATTAAAACTATGTTTGAAGGACATCAAAAGTTTATACTTTTCCTTCACCACTTGGAACAAAATTTATTCTGGCCATCACAAACTGCTTTGCATAGGAGAATTAAAATTCACCAAATGTCCAATTATTCCCAAACTGAAACAACCTGCCGCTTAATCATTTTCTCAAGATTAGCTGCCGGTACTTAGTAGGAGCTATTTAAGGAATCTCGTTACCCTGTTCTCAAAGACTTTCTTCAAAGCATCGTATCTGACGGAACCAAGGAATGTAACGCTACGGAATGGACCCTGCTTCTCTGCTGCGACTAGCTCCACACAGAATAGTTGGCCCTCTTGAAGGTGAAAATTATCAAAAACCTGCAAATATGAGGGGGAAAAAAAAGAGATATTCAGTAGTTCTATGAGAAACAAATTGTTACTTCAAATGGTTAACAAACCATTACTACAAAGATAGCATACATGGGATTCAACGTTATCAATAATACAATTTAAAATGAAATGTATGAGCAGTAGTAGTAGTCACTCATGGCCAAAAGTTTTATGATCAGACAGTCTCCTTTCGCCTCCCAAGTATATTTGAAACTGAAAGATGAAAGCAAGTACCAAGAACAAATTTATTCGCAAAGTAAGTACTGAGTACGGGTTTCCCTTTCGTGTGAAGGGAATGATTTATCCAGTATCGCATCGCAAAATGCTACACAGAATGGTTGAGTTACTATTATACAAACTGTGTAAAGATGCAGAGTAGTTTTCTACACTGGAACTACAGTATTCAATGAGCAAAACACAAATTCTGAGCCCCTCAAATGAGGTCACAAAATGTGAACACTTAGTTTATTCCCTGATAACTTTATTCCACTTCTCAGAAATCTTCTCAACTGTCATGAATAATGTCATATACCGTCCAGAAGTTTGTATACATTCAACCACACAGGGCACAGTTGGCCTATTTAGTTGATCAAGACAGTAAATAACGAAAATAATAGCTTCGGCCTTGATCCATATATGCAGAGTATGCATAGGTACATCACCTACATAATTGTGATATGTCTGGGATAAATGTTCACATTTGTCCTGAATAAGCAACTGACCATTAGACAGATTTTAGACAACAAGTTGTGACATTAATGTGCAGCGTTATTTGAGAAGTTGTTCTTGTCGAGGTGAATTGATAATAATGGAAATTATGAATGTCAAGGCAAACAACTTCATTAAGTAATGAATTGGGGGTACATATTGTTGTTATATAATTGAAACAGTTTTCAAACAATACTTTGTACTGATGTCAAGACGTCTATATAAAACGGTCAACTCAAATAAATCCTTGAAATACACTTCAGTAATCTGTTACCTGTCATTCAGTACTTCAAAACATAATTTCCTTTTTGTTTCCAAATGACTGTTTTTTTTTACTCACCTCTTCAAAATTATCGATCATAAAAAAGATGAAAGGATACGCCATGTGAGATACTTCCGCCTTTCTGTCCATCTGACGTCTGGACGGACTCGCGTAGACTTGCTGCGAGTACTTACGTAATACTGTCAGCGTGCCCTCCTCTTTAATGCAGACGCCACAGGTTAAAGTATATGTGTACTATAATGTACAAAGTACAAACAAAAGACATAACCAAAGTGATGTTAGTACACTTATATACATATATACAT
>KN887011.1:33371-46281 GCA_000934455.1 Apostichopus parvimensis
ACAACTGCAGTACGGTTTAACCCTACTTAAATACTACGGTAGGCTACGAATTTTCCCAGGTACCTTGCCAAACAGCTGTGAGCTCATCCCCTGTCTAACACCTGTTTGTTAACATTTTTTGGCAAGTTTCCAAAAAACGTTTCATGGACTATTCCCCATGATACACGAGGCACAGTCCATACCATACACGCAGCACACGATATCAAGGCATCTACATGATATGGCCATCTTTATGAAAGTAAACCTTGTAATAAAATATGTTTTAGGCCACTTGGCATGATTAACTAAATGCTTAACATTGTTTCCATGTTCTTTTAGAAAACGTCAAGTTCGCAAAATACAATTAGTTGTGTTATTGTAGTTACGTGAGATCCGTAACCGACGAGGTGGTTAGGCTATTTGCTATGCACTTAACTATGGTAGGATATTATTTTTTCCGTATTTTCCGTAAACTGTATAGCTCCAGGGGGTTCAGATCGGAATAACCGAAGATACTCTGAATGTTGAAGCGAGTGACCGTACGCAGAGCTTGTGGTGTGTGAGGTGCGCTGTTTCATTGCTCTCCTTAGGGAATTGAGGAGAGTATTGGGCGTAAGTAACATTTTAGGAGCGCTGTGAAATGCTCTCGCGGATCGAATTTAAGGAGCGCGGAGGAGCGCAATTGCGCTGGCGCTCCTTATAAATCAAGGCCTGATAACAGGTCAAAAAAGATGTTCTCCTGCTGCTTTTTGGCACTTTTTTCCTGAAGGAGAACAATCGAGCGGATGGATATAGACTCTAATAGGAGTATGCCACCTTCTAGTACTTAGTCAAAAAGATAATTTGTGTAGATTGCATGAAAACTAGTGATCAGTCTAAAGAGGAAAAAAGGATTAATAACACATGAAAAATGTTAACACACACAGAAGTATACGTTGGTGGACAAAGTAGTCTGTACAGGAAGCCTTGAAGAAAAGTCAAAACTCTTAAAGATTGTATCCAAGATTGGCTTAAAGTTCATCAGTATATTACAATCTTTACTACAATTACTTTTTAAGGTCAACTTAAAGGTCATTAGTATATTACAATCTTTACCACAAGTACTTTTTAAGGTCAACTGAAAGGTCATCAGTATATTACAATCTTCACTACAAGTACTTTTAAGGTCAACTTTAAGGTCATTAGTATATTACAATCTTTACTACAAGTACTATTTAAGGTCAACTCAAAGGTCATCAGTATATTAAAATCTTTACTACTAGTACTTTTTTAAGGTCAACTTAAAGGTCATAAATTTATTACAATCTTTACTACAAGTACTTTTTAAGGTCAACTTAAAGGTCATCAGTATATTACAATCTTTACTACAAGTACTTTCTAAGGTCAACTTAAAGGTCATCACTATATTACAATCTTTACTAAAAGTACTTTTTAAGGTCAACTTATAGGTCATCAGTATATATTACAATCTTTACTACAAGTACTTTTTATGGTCAACTTAAAGTCACTACTCACTAGTATATTAATATCTTTACTACAAGTTCTTAATAAGTATTCTTCTTGAGCTTCTGACCCACAAAATAATTAATTGGGGCCTTGATATATGTTCAGGTTGGCAATTCAATGTCTCAGTGAGATAAAGTACTATGAAATTGTTATTAAATTGATCGTTGAAATATAAGCACTGGCACTGATTAATGTACTATATAGCATAGTAGGGGCACGACCCAGTCATAACATCAAGCCCCATTGATTGGCTCCCCCCCCTTCTCTCGCCCCCACCAAATTTTTCATGACAATGCCAAAACTCCCTGCATAATGCTCATCACAGCCGAAGATGTTATAAAGAGGGCAATTTATCCATTGCGTGGACATTCTTGTTTCTTGAATGACATTTTCTGATAAGTCATACAAACAGTGGATTTGACACCTTTGACACCATTTTACACCTTTGACACCATTTAGTTGGTGAATTTCACCACAAGTCTGACTTATTTAACTGACCGCTGAGTTTAAGTAGGTCTGGATAGAGTGGCTAAGCCATTTGATTTATGTGTTTACAAAATTACGGAAAGTTTCAGTCGTTGCAAGAAGTGGTAATTTAAATGATCATTGATTACCTGTAAAGAGATTACATTATTAAAGCCTCATAGTTGTAAAAAAGAATTTTACTACATGATATGATTCAGCAGGTGGTGATTATAGTGAATCGTTTACCAATGATCGTTTAAGGCATATTGATCATTATCAAATGTTTGATGTCAGGGGGGTAGGAGCCCTGGGGGGGGTTTGGGGGCATGTGCCACTCTACTTTTTTCCAAATGAGCAAATTTGCCCTACTGGCAAATAAAATGTGCCCCTTTGATGAAGAACTGTCTTTTGGATATCTTAAGCCTTTTTTAATATTTTATTGTTATTATCACATGCACCATAATAGTATTGATAGCATACTAACACATTATATATATTTAAGTGATATGGCCGTTGTGTATCGGTTTATAGCATAACAAGTGGTGGTTGTGGAATGAGAATGTGTCCCTCTGATGTTGTGCCCCCCCCCCCCACTTTTTGGAAGCTTGCTAACCCCCTGTTTGACGTGGAAATTGGCACGTCGCACCCAAATTAAAACATATGCCACTGAATTAGATTTAAATATGGGCGACTTGAGCAAGTTAAATGTTGGTCAAATCTGTATCATGTCATCACAAAACATTTCCATCATCACCCATGAGGCGCGTGAACAGTTCATGCAACCAGGTCCTTCTATCCTTAAACCACTTCTGATTTTCCAGCTTTTAACTTTTACCTTCACCTCACCTCAACTGCCCTTGCATAATTTTCGACTTTATTTGTCTTTCCTGTTTCTCTTCCAGGTACAAGTATGAGAGCGACTATGCACTGAAGAGTATGGAAGCCAGCTACTCTCAGATATTAAAAGAGGAAGCTCGAAGGTAAGAGATGTAGCAGTGGCATCATATCTTTTAAAACAATGACCCACACAGTGTTAGGTAAAAAATTGAAAATTACAGAAATGTCAAAAGAAGAAGAAAATTGATGTATATATTGTTTAATATTGAGAATCTTGTTATTTTGTCAACATTTGCACATGGAATGTTGTTTTCTCCTTAATTATCACATTTTTTATCTCTAGTTGAATCCATGTGATACTTGGTAGATAGATGCCCCTTGATGAGTTCATTTGCCCTATTGTTCTTGGTTCTCGTCTCATGAATATTAATGAGTGCGCAGGGCTTAACATAAACTTTGGTACTGGTATGGTGATGTAGGTACATTAGTCAGCACATTTTTATGATATCTCCAACTTTATGTCATTAATATTCATCAAATTGCAAGAAATGGCTTTATAACATACAACAAGAACCAAATGCCCCATTATTTTCAACCTTGGCATATATGGTTTGTCACTCTACATTCATACAATCAACTTTGTTGTTTTTGTTTGCATATCATTAATATTAATCAGTGACGTAAAACGCTTAATCAGTTGATCTGAAAAAGAGTATGTCTTATTAGCTTTATACATGTACTTGGATAATACAATGTATATTGATACATGCTTAGGTTATGAGCTAATAAAATTTGACCTCATTCATATTCTTTCATGTATCTGTTTTTATACTACATCACTAAATATATTCTTGTCAACATGATAAAGTTGATCCCTGGTACCTTCCTTAATATGTTGCCACATCAGTCAATAGATAATCCTCTTCATTTTGGCATGCACAAGTTCATTAACATGTATGGCTTACCACACTTATGAATATGTATAGGCACTAAACGTTTCTCGGTTTCTGGTATCCAGGCATGAGCTTTTTCCGCGAATTCGCAGAATATCCGTGATTTCTTTTCTACCTCGAGGACAAAAACTATTATCCTAACACACTGTAGCATATACGCAAGCTAGAGCCTATACCGCAATTTTTACAAAATTCTATGATTTTTTTTTTACCCCAGGCTCTTCCTTGTATATCGAATAGCTTGCCGTGTCAAGGGAAATTTAATTCTCTATATTTATATCATCTTCTTCCGTTAGTGATCGTATCGCCAGAGAAGAAGATGCTGAGGAATGGAGAAAAGAGAAGGAACTGGAAAAGAAGAAACTTGCAGCTAAAGCAAAAAGGAAATAAATATCAGAGAATCTTGCTTCTCCGATGATGGAGAGTAAAGAAAGTGATAAGAAGAGGTAGAGAGAGGGCGCCAGAGGATGGCAGTCTGAGGATAATTAGGACGACAGATCAAGGATAGTGGAATGATCTGGATGAGGTGTCTTGTAATACGTTTAGGATTTACAAGCCGTACCATCTTAATAAATACAGGATGGAAAACTGCAAATTGGTGTTTGAAAATGAAAAATACTTGAACAATTAGGCAAAGAAGAACAGTCAAGTAAATTGTGGTGAGAAATTAGAATTATGACGACTTAGTAACCTGATGAAATTATTAGCTGTTTAATTGGATTTTGGTAATATATTTTGAAAGGGTTTTGTCAATATTATGTTATATATAGTGATATTTAGACTGAAGCGTTATACAGGGTTAGCCATGATGTATGGATTTCAGAGACAGTAGAACGTAACCTTCACACTTTAAGAGATTATGTGGTCTTCAGAATAGTTAGGTGTTTGGTTTACTCAGTGAGAGTTTTGTCTACTTTTGATCAGTTGGATGGCATTTGTACCCAAGTGTCACGTTCCAGGGTGTTTTTGAAAACCATTTGTTATGATCCAAATATTAACTGCCTTTGTTGCTGAGTTTTCCAGTGGCCCTACACTTCATTCATCTTGTGGTGAACTTTAACGACTTAACTTTAATAACATTTCCACAAGAAGGAAAAAAACATATATGTGAAAACTTGAAAGCAGAAAGTTATGGATCAAGCTAATTATGAAAGATATAGTTTCTGCCTTAATCAGCTATGGTACAGTTCTTCTTTGTTACGCTGAAATTCTGATTTTTTTTTTTTTTTTTTTTTTAAATTAAACAGACGATATTCCCTTCTAAACAAAGTGATGATGATTGAAAACTGCTTCAACGCTGTTGTTGCGAATCTTATCGTTAAGGGTAAAGTTAGAACATTATTTTATGAAATTTGTTGTGGTTGTGTCATAAGTAACAGTACTACTTTAAGAGATATT
Source organism: Apostichopus parvimensis (assembly GCA_000934455.1). Taxonomy (NCBI): domain Eukaryota; kingdom Metazoa; phylum Echinodermata; class Holothuroidea; order Aspidochirotida; family Stichopodidae; genus Apostichopus; species Apostichopus parvimensis. The sequence goes on from KN887011.1 coordinate 38,510, forward strand.
ACATGTAGTGGCTTTGATGTTGTCTTTGTGAGTTTGATTACGGAGTTGATTTTCTATTGTTCCTTTCAAAGAGAAACAATCTCGTCTTCATCTTCATAATGGTTTAATTTTGTCAGCTTGACACACAGAGATAACGAGAATTTCACAAATAAGCCTTGCAAGACAGAAATTTTCCCCTTCAACATTTCATTGTTAATCCCTTAAAATATCATAATTTCATTACTAAATTCCTGAACATCTTTGATATGTCATATTCAAAAGAAAATTTAAATATGCATAATTTGCTTGGCACGCCACGTCAGTTATTGGAAAAAATATATATCTTGTGTGAGAGATATAATATCTAATATTGCATAAGTAGGATTATTTTTTTGTTGTTCCCTCTGAGACCAACATTCCTTCTTAGAGAGCATTCCGTGAATGTTATTTTACAGTTTTGTAGCATTGCACACGACATCACAGCTAATGTTCAATTAAGTACTACTCATCAAGGACTCTTGTAATAACTGAAGAAATAATATCATTATCAGCTCTGGGAATGTTATTGTAACAATGGTTGACAAACTGTATGAATAGCATTCCTTTTGTTTAGATAATATTTAGTGGGGGCGGGGGGAGAGGGGGAGGGACGTGGGTGGCTTGGACAACTGACCTATTGCGTTTTCAAACTTCAGACTCGTACAACAATTACATGACGTATCTACCCTTGATTAGCACAAAAGTTCCTCAACCTTGCAAGTGGCTCCAGCCATTGTACACTGTTTTTTAAAAAAAATAATTTATACTTCCTTAATACCATAAAAGTTGTATTTTGCCCGTTATACTCAGATCTGACTACAGGCATTAAGTAAATTACTGTTGGAAGTGTATGTATCAATATTGGACAAGATTTTACACACAATCTGTAATATCTGGAGAAAGAAACAAAGATATATAAAACTTTATATTAAAATTTAGCCATTCTACTTAATAAAATTCTACTTTTTGTCAGTTCAGTTTTGATCAACCCAGCATTTTCTCAAGTCAGGCCAAATGGTGGCAGGATTCACAAATATCGCTTTTCTAATACCTACCCGTGGTTTTTGATAGCAATACGTGAATCATTTTCCGACCCAGATCTCCCGCAAATCTGATCTGAGAGATCTGTATGTACTTTATATTAGGGGGGGGGGGGGGGTCAAACATCCGTATAGGAAAGGGATGAGGAGAATTCATTTATCTTTGTTTTTGTAGCTTAATGTGGAGTAAAGGTAAATTGTTCCACCTGGATGTGCCTAAGAACCCCACAGTCCAGAAATGGGAGGCCAGGGGGTGGTAGGAAGGGAAGGGAACTTTCTCATGTCGTTCTAAGTGTCTTTGCTCCATGACTTTAATGTCATTATCTTTATTTTGTTTGTATTAAATGTCTTACATCTTAATGTGTGATCCTTAAAATTTAATTTGACTTTATTTTGGACTGAAAAAAATTATTTTCTGCAAATATTTGAAAATTAAATGACTCACTTTGGTTACTAACTATGAATTTGAAACTGCAAAGTCAGTATGCAGCTTCAAAGAGAACAAACACATTTTGCTCTAATGGCTTAGATGCATTACGTTTACAAATATAATTAGTTTCTGTCCATCTCAACAATAACTCAATTTTAATTTGAGTAGTTTCATATTCTTTTGACAAATCCTTGATTCATACAATGAATTAATGAAGCTGTCCCATTATTGTTTAGCTTCTGTTTACTTGACATGTGTTTTTTTATTTGACATGATGAAATGCATATAAATGTTTCGTTATTTTTTTTGCTCCTTTATTGGTTTTTATGGGAGGTGCAATATTTGTTGAAAAGGGAAATTAGAAATGTTTTCTATTTTCTACATTTAGGACAATCTTTGACATTGTTGTCACAATTTCTTAGCCTGAGTTTGAATACTCCTTTTTGAAGACAATATGAGAATGTCCTGATTCCAATGGCCAATTCTCCATAGAGACAAGACATGAATAAGCTTGTGAGGGATTGTGCCCCCACCCCCCCCCCCCACCCCTTTTCAGTCACCTCAAAGGTATTAAACAGTTACTCCACTTCTTGATTTGTCCAGAAAATGGAGACAATTTCATTTCAATTTTGAATATAACAAATAAAATTGCTGGGTTTTCTTTTTTGTCAGTTCTTTGTGAGTTTGTGTTGAATGCAATGATCTGCTTTGGATAGAGATTTTATTAATTAAATATTAATCAAATGTGAGACACATGATTTGTTTGTAATTGAGTGGGAAAAAATGGCATGCTATGATTTACCGTGAATGGAAAAAATGTTTAATTTACTTTCGTAAAAATTATTTCTTTAATCAAGTTTGACAATGTTTCCGTCTGTTATATTTAATAGTTATCAAAGATAATGAAATAAGCTATTCATGAAAACTTAAAATGACAAATGCATAAATGCAAAATTCAAGTCCTTTTCTTATTACGGTAAAATAAGTGAACCTTTGTTTTAATTAATTTCCAGTATTAAACATTTTGACATATAGTGATTGTGTCATATTTACTATTCATGTAACACCTGCTTTAATCATGAGAGATCACCCAAACTGAACAGAGAAAGAACTTCACTTATTCATTTTGTTTTGGGATTTGTTCTATCCATTAATACTTAATAACAAGGGAAGATCCAGGATTTTAACAGCAGGGGGGGGGGGGGGTGGAGTGACCATGAAGATAATGCAGATGTGTGCCTGGTTTATGTTCATAGTGCTGGCTAAATACATGGATCAAAACTTTTGTAATTTTTTCACCCACATGGATGATATTTCCTCTTGTTTCTTTTAAACAATGTCTCTAACAATTTGTGAGGACCCTCTCCCTCCACATAAACATTTTTTTTTAAAAACATTTTATGCAGGGGCAAAGTCATTGCTAGATTTGTTAAAATGGTCACAATTACAAAGCTTAAAGGCATTGAAGACTCGCCCCAAACCGCGTGCGGCCATCCGAAAAGGTTAACTATCCCTTGCTTGCAAGTGAAGTTTTCTTCTTGTCGCTACAAAATGCCGACAGTAATGAAACGTGATACCTTGTTATCTTTAGCTGGACCATCTTTAGAGATGTCCATCGCTGTATCGTTTATACACTGTGCTGTGGGTATTGACCGCAGCTGTATGTACTGACTGTACACTAGTGTCTAATTACCGACGGTAGCAAGCTCTGTGTGTATTGTCTGGTGTCTAACACTTCTATTACACCTCATTCGAAACTAGGTCAGATTACCGGCATTAGACGTTCCTTTTTGCAGGAGTCTTCACACCCTTTAACAACATAAGTAGTTTAGTATTTAGGTTGAAATACTTATTTCTAGGGTATTCATTAGTTTATGAACTGTTCATAGCAACATAAAACTAAGCAAGATAGTTTTCACTGATCATTTTTATTGTACTATCAAGCAAGGGCGCCGTTTTGTTTTGAAAATTGGTGGGGACGTGACTATCTAAGCGGAGCGCGGCCATGGGTTCGCGCGGAGCGTACCAGAATTTTTTTTGACAGATGTACCCCCCAGATTGCCGGAAATTGCATTTCCCAGACACAATTATGATAAAAAATGGGTCATTCATTTTAATATTTCACGGTTTTAAATGTTTCATGAAAAATAGTAATTAAAAAAATACAAGAATAAGAGTTACTGATGATAAATTTATCAACTACAAACATCATGAGCCGATATAAAACGAGAAATTAGTCCATCTTCACCTTCCTTCACCCCCCTTTGGGCAGTTGGGCGTAGCATATTTGAATCCTTAGATATCAAAATATATGGAATGGAAGTCTTTACCTCAAAAGAAAAGTTTATAACAAATCCTCCTTTGGAAAAGGACAGCGACGTTTGAGTTCGATCTCTCCTACACTGTGTCAAAGGGCTGAAGTCAGCAACGCAATTTCAACAAAGGCTGGTGTTGTTTTTGGCTGCTGGAGACATGGTTGAAGTTAGCACCACCGGGTAGCATACATCAATGAAACAAGCAACTTGTAAGGCTGCCAATTAACGTATCAGACTTGTTTCCATCTTTTGCATTCGCTCATTCATTAGTTTTGTTGCTTATTTTGATAACGCCTAATGGGTACTTGAGATCTTTACGACTAACGCGGTATAGCAGGATATCATGGATAGTCGGACTTCCAAAATTCACTCAAAAGATGGTGGGGACATGGTATATCATGTCCCCACCTCTGAAATTTTTGGTGGGGACGCGTCCCCGTGTCCCTGCGGGAAACGGCGCCCCTGCTATCAAGAGCTGTTTGCCTCACCATTCTGCTGGTTGAATATTGTCATTTCAAAATATGCCGAGCAAAATGAACACATTTCATTGGCTACTTAAGTCCAGATTCTCGGTAGTGAATCAACTTGGTGACCGGAAAAGACTGTCAGAAACATTACGAGTTCAACCTGGTATAAACCAAATGGTGGGGCTAACCAGGTTGAATTCGTATTGAGAACTTCAAAAATGAAAGACGCAACACAGGAATGACAGAAAACACAACAAAAATTGTTAACACATTTTATAATGTCATGGCTGACCTTACAAGAGTACTTATATAAATAGCTTAGGTTAGACTTCCAACCCTTGTTAAAGTATAACAACAGGGTGTGTGTTATATAACAATATTTTAGAATTTAACCTTTCTGATAAGTACTATACTAAATTTTATATTATTACCATGTTAGAATCCCCCCCCCCCCCCCCTTCTCCCACAGCCTTTCATTACAATATTTGCATACCAGTTTTTGAACTCACTATTAAATTAAAGTGAAACTCTTTACTAACAGCACTTGTCATTTTGGAATAAAGATAAACAGCAAACCAAAATCCATATGATAAATATCTGTTGAGACTCACTTCAATATAGAGATCTATCTTAGATCTATCTTATTTCTTTTCTTTCATACAAATATGTAAATTGTGGTTTAAATGGCATCAGTATTGGCCCCAAATTTTAGCACTCTCAAAAGATTGCCAGAAGTTTTCAAAGTTACTTTCATAGAGGGTTTGATCCTCAATATGCCAGCGAGGTATACCACTCAATATACCACTGAGAATTATTAAAATAGACAAATATCTCACTGTAGGTTTGAACTACTTTATTATGGAGTGCAGTTACAGGTTCGTTGAAATTCGAACATGGGTGACCATTATCTGACTTCCTAGCATATTTTGGGGCCCATAATACTGATGATGACCTTTAACCTTACAAGCAGCAGGTATGAGTTAATTCTTGATACAAAGTCTCAATTATCTTTGTTTAAAGTTCTCTGTGGACTGTAAGAAGCGTTTCTTCCGATTAAAGGATATGACTTGAAGTAGACTACTGGTCGTTCCATTTGTGATGGCAATAACATCACCCTTGACCCTGATATGCAAAGTAGGGTAAGCCTTGGAACATCCTGCACAAAAAGTGTACTCATTCTTGCTTATGGTGTCGATGTTCGTTACGATCAAGACAGAAAAACTGTTTTAATCTTACAAAATGTACCAGCTGTTTTAATGTTTTTGTGTAGAAAGGAAGAAATCTTGAGCCCTCTTGCCCATTACTGCTGGCACCATAGGTTCCAAGACGAAACAATTTGCTATTCAAGAGAACAAATACTTTCACTTCTTTGAAGTTTTTAAATCTTGCCACTACATATGCTATTGTGAATTTGTTCATATGTAATTTAAAGTAAATCAGCTCTGTATGGGACAGTTGAAAATCTTTTTGAATTATCTATAACATTGTGACACAATGCTGGAGCATACATAACGTCTACTTTCTCAATTTCTCATCATTCATTGAGATGAGGGAGAGGAGAGAGAGTGGGGTGGGGTGGGGTTCATGGAGGAGAGGGGGTGCATTGATGGAAGAGAGGGGTACTGTACCTGAGGAATGTGGAGTACTTCACATAAGAACACAAATTTACAAACTTCCTTTAAAACATCTTGACATGAACCTGTTCGGAACTAAGGACTATTGACACCACACAGATAACCAAACACTATACAATACACACAATACAATGTCTGCCATTTAAGTATAAATACTTATTTCAATATATTCCACCAGCTGTCTCCTATAGTCAGTTTGCTATACTCCTAATATTGTCATACCGAAATGTTCCTTGAAGCAAGTAGAATAGCACCCGTGAGAGCAAAGTTGAGGATTAACAATTCTCCCTAGCTAAACGGACTTGTTTTTTCTACTTAGCTCTAATATTGTCGCAGGGTATCCTTTCGTTGACAAGTTACGCAGTTGACAAGCTGTTGCTGCCGGTCCAATTTTGAACAAATTGGATATTCAAAACTATTAGAATTGAGAAAAGAAGGTTCTTAACTTCTTAATGCAATTGTTACGTCATGTTGCAAATATGTCTACATTCATAAATATCCCAACAGATACTTTCCTGGAGGTTATGATCGTGAATAAAGTTTTACCAAGACACTGAGGCTTGTCCAAATGAGAAAATGAATATGTCTCAGTTAAGGTTAACGCCTAGGGCGTTGCAGTAAACTGGGTGCTGAGGATTTTACAGTGAACGATCCCATCTGCGACTCTCTAGAACTTTACAGAGAACACAGTATCGATACATTCTTTGACATGGATTCTTAAAATAGTTGCTGCACACGAATTACAGCTCCTTGACACACACAAACACACACACTACAGAATAACATTAATATAACCGGCAGAAGGTTGCTAGGCAATGTGTTCCATACCCAAACGTTATATCATATTGATATCATACTTTTTATCAAAACACACAATTCCACCAATGAATACAGCTGTGCAGAAACCATTGTATCATCATTTCTCCTCCAATCTCACGCTCACATCTTATTCAAATTTACAAACGGTGACCTTCCGTAAAAATGTAAACGCGTGTGAACTGCATCTTACGGCAAAGAGTCGACCCGAACGTCATCTCATTCTGCGGAACATATTCGGCCGTCTCGTGAATAACGAAGTGGATGTATCCAATCAAATTGTCTTGATATGAGATGTCTTGATGTAAGAATACAACTCAAACTCTGCAAAGATCAGTCGAAGTGCCGACTGATGTCTGACATTGAGAATTGAACTTCTCAACCTTTATATTATTCAAGTATATGTATAGTACACACAAAATTGCAGCCTTACAAAAAGATCGCAGCTGATACACGTCCGAGATCACAACCTCTAGTAATCCATATGATACTAGGAAACTGACTTACCTTCAAAACTACCAAAATTATGTTAAATTTTGTGAAGCCATTTTCTACTGATGGATTGAGATAAGCATTAAAAATGAACATTTTCACAGAACTGCATTTCATACTCTAAAGTTACATATTTATGGACAGTTTGTGAGTAAAAACCAACCAATAGGTTTTCATTCAAATTTTCCTATAACTAACAATATGCGATAAAAACACATGTACCCAAGCTCTGGTATATGACTTAAAATAATAGAGATTCACTGATAGGATGAATGAATCAGTCACCAAAAATAAGTTCATCGTGACTGAACTGATATCTGCAAAACATCAAAACATGACAAGGCATTTTCTTTCAATTTTGTTTTGACTAGCACCTGTGTTATTTCTTTTACTTGTGATTTAAAAAAAATTTGCTGACTACCTGATTTAAAGGAATATGCTACCAGAAAAGCAAACACAAGCTTTAATAGATCTGTATAGATGAAATACAATTTCTGAAGCAACCAAGACAGCAGAATCAGCAAAAATCATCCAAAATTCACACACATTAACATAAACAT
>KN887012.1:18255-29199 GCA_000934455.1 Apostichopus parvimensis
AAGTTCACATGGAGTCCCATAATCTCTGTTCACTACATTTATCTTAACTTTCCGAACTTTGTTACAGGCTTAGAAAACAATTTAAAAAATTTGCCATTTTTTCAAGGAAACTTGACTGACTTTGGCAAAGGTAACGGGTTGCACTTACTCTGGGACTACGTATATATAATATTGTTCAACGATGGCAGCGTTGAAGCCCCATTTCTCGTAGGCCCTACAAGAAATTCAGTTGCTGACACTGTTCGAAAACACTTTTTTTTTAAATTATGACAAAATTTTATTACACCTTTAACAAAATTTGGGGGGGCCTGTGCCCCCCCGGGCCCCAATGGGCACGACGCCACTGCCTTTGATCTGTATAATCATATGCAGTTCATATTTCTGGCAAACTTAGCACAAATTTGCAGTTCTTCGGCATGACAAAGCTGTATTAAGGGAATATCAAGTGTGTGATTTTTTTTTTTTTTGGTCCTTTCCATTATTTTATAAAGTTTATGCAATATAGAATTAAAAGCCTTGTTATTTTATATTATTGATACTTCATCTCTCAAGTAAATGGCACATGAAATGGTTCCATTTGTTGGATTTTTATTTTCTTACTCAAATGTAAACAAACCATTAAAGCCTTGGAGAAAAACATTTATTGGCAAATTATTAAAACATATGCAAACGATTTCCTCGATTTAAAAACCTTCGGAAAAGAATAGTGGATCCTTCAAATGATTATGGAATACAGACAGGACACAAAAGAAGTTAAGACATGTGTGAATGTAGATGACTTGTGACTTTATTAAATATGACCACATCATAAAGAGACTGATATTTTGCAGCAGGAGGTAATGATTTGAACTAGCATGGATATAGCCAACATGGAAGTAACATTGGAAAGTCATGTCCACTCTCTTTGTCAAATTGCTGACTACAGATTTCGCAATAGCTTAAGAAACACTTTGAAAAGAACTTACTATGCTATTGCTAGAACTTTTCAGTTCACTGACAAAAGGATCACAAACTAACATTGAGACAATATATTTTGATTCTGTTCGAATGATATATATGTAACTAGCCTTCAATTGGTTTGCAGTGGCTCATGAAATGTTTCTGGGGGGTCATGTGACTTTTGAAAACTTTAAAAGTTTGAAAACTACAGTTTCCAAGGCTTGCCAACAGAGATCAACTAAAATTGATATATTGTTAGCATCAATACCATAGTCCAAACAAGCGTTCATGCATTCTAAGTTTTCACTCATAAGGGTAGGAGATCTTGTGGGTCGTGGCTCGTTCCTCACGTAAGATCCTGGTTCATGGGCCTAAAATTTTGCAGACCACGGATGTAAGGTATTAGATGATGGTTAAGTTCTTTTGTCTCCTTTGAAGAGATTGTGTTAAATACAACATGATTTATTTTAAGTTACCAATCTTCATTTCATACCTTCCATAACAGTTAAGCAGGCTGGATCTGCTTACCAAATTTTAAAGGCAATATTCAGGCAATGGATGAAACCATGTCTTCTGCCTCCACTCACTCAACCCCCACCCTCTCCTTCCCAACCCTACCTCACCATTCCCTAACACAGACAATTGTACGCAATCCTTCTTTTCAAAAATATTTCCAAAATGATGATGATAACTTTACCATAACAGTATCTTTTATTGCAAACTGTTATCACTGGTATTAACTAGTACAACAAATTGTAACATATATTCAGTTATGTTCCAATATCAGTTCTCAGTTTTGTATGAATTATAAAGTCTCTAAATAAAGTTAACAAAGCTCCTTGAAGTTAATGTTGATCTGGTCAACATCTCAAACTATTTCATTCCTCCACACAGTGACAGAAAGCATCATAACAAGTATAAAACTAAACTGCAATTCATCCACGTCTTGTAGACCCTGAATTTACGCAGAAATACTTTTTTTACGTCAATATCCCCCGTAACCTCCTCTACTGAACCCACCACCCCTGGAACCTCCAAAGTTACCCCTCCCTCTAAAACGTCCAGATCCACCACCAAAGTTCCCTCCTCTGCCCCTTCCAAACCCACGCCCTCCTCTGAAGCCACCACCTCTATTGAACCTGCCACCACCAAATCCCCTTCCTCCTGATCCCCTATTTTGGCCCCCTTGAAATCCCCCTTGAAAACCACTCTGGCCTCCTCTCATCCCAAAGCCTCCGCCGCTACCCTCTCCATAGCCATGGCCGACAGGTTTGGAGAAAGAGAAGCGAGCTCTCTTTGGCGCTGAGTGAAAGGGTTTCCTGAAAATAGAAGGAGAAAAAATTATTGAATTTTCTGGCTGTAGTAACACAATGTTAATGAAGACACTCATTTAGTATTACAGTTCTCAGTCAGTACAATGGAACATATAATATTAATTATAGTCTTGATAGTCCCATCTATGGTTTACAAGAGATGGCTTTATTTATTGTTCTTGTGATGAAACTAAGGGTATTACTGGTATTCACAGTGGGCATTTGACCACATAATAATGGCTGTGCTTTAGGGTAACCATACGTTGGATTAATAGGGATTATCTCATTTTTGCAGGGAAATGATATTATCCCACACGAAAACTTAATTGACCTGATATTCTAATGATCTTTGTGATGTTCAGAAATGTCACCATTTTTACGATACGCAAAGTATAAAAGGAAGTGCAAATACAGCTGGCATCACTATACATGGTCGTTTGGACAGAATGATATAATCATTTCTAGTAATAAACAGGCATGACTGTTAGACACACATTGGCCAACATTAAGCATGGCAGGAAAAGCTGTGTGAATTGGGCTACATAGTTGCAACAAGTTCTAATATAAACATTAATGTAATTATTTCACGATTGATTAGGTATAACATCCTTCAGACCACACAGTTGATAAACTAAGTGAGCAGGCAAGAGCCCAATGGGCACTATGGTTCCTAGCTTAGTGGAATATTCAAGTGTTGTATGTCATCACCCTATATCATAATATTTATGCCCACATGTACCAGCTATTAACCAAGAACTGTATTCCAAGTTTGGCTACAATCCACTTAGGGTTGCAGAGTTGACAAATATCTATCACTCTATTGTTGAGACCCAATCAAGTGTCACAGACACACAGACATACACGCACACACACCAACCTGACTGCAAAGGTTCCTTTGCTTTCAGCAAGGAACCAAACATGAAATAATTTTGAGTAGAACAAAGAATTAGTGATCATTAAAAAATACAAATCATATCGAAAATATAGAAAAATATTGTACTAAATTCTATTTACCATGAAATAAATACTTTTTACAATACCAACTTGTATATTATTCATTCTTTTTTTTTATAGAAAAGAACTATTTGGAATATGAAACACACTGAAAGCTGACAGATTTGATGTGAACATGGTACACAGGAATTGTTGTAATGATTCTGATATATAAATCAAAAACAAGGGATAAATAGACATGCTCTGAAAATGGTGCAAAACAATGCCCACATATACATGTGCAGTAGTAAACTAAGAAACCATATATGACTGCAATTTTCTCTAAATTATTTTGATAAAGTAGAGTGATGAATTATAATCAAAGTTATTTGTAAATTTATTTTGTGGGGAGGCTTTAAAATATATGAAACCTTTTATTTATTTTTTTTGAAAATCTCTCACCAAGGACAACAAATAACTTACATTTCTTGATCTGGTTCTCCTGCGTTACCGTAGCTTCCAGAGCTTGGTAATGACAGGACTTGGATGGCGTTCATCAGGGCATAATCCTCCGGTGCAGCATTAAGGATGCCCTCGGGGTCAGAGGTCATTCTGAAGATCAGCGACTCTAACAGAGGTCTCAGGGCAATGATCTTTGCAGCTGTGTTGTGGCTCATGCGAAACTGAATCCTGAAGATATAGATAGCAGGTTGGAATAAATTATTGAAAAGAGATGGTCCCCAGAAGAGTTTGCTATCAAAGAGATTATCATCATAGCAACATCAGTCATGATTCACACATGGGATAACCTTAAGTCCCAATGTAACCCTATATGTCCTTTTAAGTGCGGGTACGACCAGTTCTACAATATTTGAAATGTTGTCGAGATTTAAAGGTAGAAATTTGTAAATAAATACGTTGTGAAAACTTTCACAATCTTGCCTAGTTCTCTATTTCGAAGTAATGTCAATGGCCTCCTTAATCTGAAATGGACTTATAAATCATTCAAAGCTGTTAGTTTGCATTGCCACATGACATGATCTGTATGGTAAAGCCATCCAGCTTCAAAACTTGAAACAAAGCCACAAAATAAAATAATAATTAAAAAATAGAACCTATTGTCAGAGTGCTTAAGCACAACAGGTAATAGCAGTCTTGATTCAGCATTGCATGTGGTAGTTACCAAATCACACATGTTCAGACATATTTTGCATATTCAAACATCTTCCTTTTTTCCTTTCAAACTAAACAGCAAGTTTGCCCGTCCAAGGCCACAGATGAAGAGGAAAGAGAAAATGCTGTTACCAATCGTCAAGAACAATCAGTCCGTTCTGGGAAATGACTTGATCTGCACCGCACAGGAGGATATGGAGGGGGGAGACCATCGTCATGCCCTTGGCAGATACTGCAGCACGGGTTCGGATCTAGAACAATAGATCACAATGGATCAAGGAAGACAAAAGACCATAACGAACTGTTAATATCAAGCTCCAAGATTACTGCCTAAAACTGGATATTAAAGCGTTTTATTCTACAATGAAGTGATTAAGTGGTATGGAATTGTAGAAATATAGCAATACTTATTAATAGCCATGTACGTCTCTGCTGAAGAGCATCAGATGACCGGGGGTGGGGGTGGAGTGGGGGTGGGGGCCTGGGAAGATCACTAAGAAATCGTGTTTACGTGAAGGATCACAGCCCGGCTTTCATATCATGCAACCCAGAGAAAAAACAAGGGATTTTATGATTTCATTTAATGGGTGACACTCAGTTTATCAGAATTTTTTCATAGCAAATATGAAAATATAGATATTAGTAAAAAATTCTAAACCTTTTCTGCAAATGTGAAGAACTGTGAAGGAAACGTCTGTTCAAATTTGCTAAAGTTTACGGACGACTTGTGAATGAGGGCTGGTCTGTTCTCCATCGTGAGCAACTTTCTCTTCTCTTGGTGGAAGCAGATGTTGGGATACATTCCTCGAACCAGGAGGGAGATGGCCAGGTCCAGTTTGTCGTCTGGTCCATGGTAATTCAAGGACATTGGTTGCAGGCATTCTGTGATAGATACGAACGCGTAGTATCTCGTTAGGTGAGTTCAATACTATAATGTACAACACACACTTTTGGAGCTGGCAAAATTATATCTATGGAGATACGCATTCAATATCCCAGGAGTATGAGTATAGGAGTTGTGGGATTAGAAATGTCTACCTGTACATGCATAGCATAACCTCAATGCTGTTAATGTTGTAAACAATCAAATATCTAACATTACAAGAACAAGCAAATGGTCTCAAAAAGAACCCCATCCCATTTCACTCGTTATTTTCATCCTTCTTTAATACATTAGACAGACCTCCAGAAATCTGATGAAACAAATAACATTGTATGAGTATTTTTTTTTCCATATCCAACAGCATTTTTTCTTGTGAGGAACCTAAGAACATTAACATCCACTTCTTTTTAAAGTTTTGATGGTGCATTAAAATTGAGAAAATAGTAAGAGGCTGTTATGTGAGATGAAATTTTCAAGGTGATATATATCATTGAAATAGAGTTTCAATTTGATATTGCCATCCATATACATACTTTATAACCTACATGTAACTTAAATTTTAATCTAACTCTGGCTCATATTGAAACAACTCTCATGGAAACAGCTTTCAGAGATTCTTGAATGTTCCATACTGCTTGTTCTTTATATATTCTGGCAATTAACTCCATAGTTTTACTAACAGACAGCGCTCTGTCACCCAGGGAAACATAGTGACTTGTGAAAAGGTGAAGAAATGCTACGTGACCCAAAAGGCAGATAATAACACTGACTTGGAGCAAGTCTATGACGTCAATTGGAACTGGAACTGATTGAATGGTATTAACGCAAAACTTACCCTCTGGGAATCCCTCCGAACTCAAGATGTCATTAAGCTGGGTCTGCAAGTGAAAAAAAAATAAATAATAACACATTCGATTCACACATATATCTACACTAAATTTCACCGGAGGAATTTTCAAAATTTTAAGTTTGTAAGTGATCTATAAAAATTCCAAACACTACATGTCTCTTAAGAAACAGATATGCTTAAACTAATAATTCTGTGATTGCTTATGAAATTATTAAGTTTACTTTATTTGTAAAATTGTCAGTATATTTGCGGCATACACAGATAGTACATGCCAGGTACATATGTTGCTAGCATACTACTGCGATCGTGTGTGTGTGTCTTTCTTTCAATATCATGGATTATTAATCTCCATTACCAACCTGGACAAACTCTTTTGAAGGTAGCTTGTACCAGATCCTAATATCACGAACAATCGTCCGGCTTATGATTTCATCATGAAAGAAACAGAGTAACAGGTACTTTAAATGTACCGTACAAAGACCACACACGCCTCCTGATTTACAGTAAGTTGTGAAATAATTCAGAGAGAAATGTATGCTACTGCATACTAGCATACTGCATGCTGCATACTGCATGCTACTGCATACAGTCTTATTAGTAACATGTTTCAGTGACGGGTCGTGTGCAGATCTCACATTCAACAGAGACTAGGCTGCACACAAACTCTCCATCTACTACATCTTCCTTGGTGTTACTAGATTCTCTAAGAGACGTACCTTGGCTTCGTAGATCATCCTCAGTGACGTCATCTGTAACTTCTTGCGATCACAGAACATCAAGGCTCTGTCCTCTCCACCGTTTTCCCTGAAGTAAGCAACAACAAAAACTCCATGATAAAAAAACTCCTATTTTTCAAAGTAACTAAATCAATGTAGCATCTCTTCACCCATGTGTAGAAATGAGAAACTGCAAGGGTAATTTGTAAATATATTTGTGAGCGCAGGTTCCTGGATGCACCCTATGGGAATTTCCCCATGAGACACGTATATGTGGCACACATTGTTGTGCCCCAGGAGTGACTGTTTGAATTGTGCACACTTTAGTGTGTGGGTGTAACAGGTTACCAATGACCAGGGGTTAAGTATGTAACATTGAGAAGGCCTTGACCTTATACAACACTGTAAACCTTCAACGTAAACTTTTAAGTTTTCTATCCATTTCCTGTTCTATTGCCTTATCCTCTACCTACCCCAATGCTTATTCTCCTAATCCCCCATAGTGACAGCCCACACTGTTATCCAATTTTAATACAACTTCCTGTAAAAATAATACAGCAAGAATCTTTTTTTTCTTTTTATAACGTAAAATGTAATACATCAGGTGGGTTGAAGAATTGTCTTACCTTAAAGGAAAATAAAATATCCAAACCAACAAGACAAGACAAGTAAATCAACAAACAAACAAGACACAACAGTTCATGACGATGATGACTGATTCATACATCAGCCTCATTAGATGAGAACACAATACTTTCTTTGACCCCTGGGACTTTTAGAGCCAGGTGGAATCTCTCGGGCAATTCCATTTGAAAGATAAGAATACATTATTTATCTATCCGTTGCTCCAAGGTGTGGCTACCTTTACCCCAGGGTCAGGGACAGTAGTGTCCCCTCCCCCACCCCAAGCTCTTTGCTCATCAAGTCTGGGCACCCTTCCCAGTCCAGGTAGACCCTGAGAAAGGGAATCTGGTCCATGAATAAACCGCTAGCATACATTTTGTAGATGGCTGATAAATCTGATCTTTATACTTACATGCAGTCCTCCCACTCTTGGTAAACACCCAGACAAGCAATCTGGTCGCTGCATCGGATGCCGGCGTAGGCTTTGTGGGCTCCGGTCACTTTACCACCAAAAGTAATGAAAGGTTCTGGAAAGCACATGCTGGCTGCCATGGTTACCATCACATCACCGATACTACGTGAAGAACAAAACATAATATAAAGCATCTCTAAGCAAGTATGTACAAAATGCATCACAAGAATGCTGAGCAGCTTTCATGTCATGCTAAAAAACATTTTGTGATCTGAGAGCTTTCAAAACAATTGTAAAGAGAGGGGCTTTTACAAACAATCTTTTAAAACAAATGGTAAAAAAATTCTGTCATTAAACAAACTTGCGAGCTATGGGTCGAGCAAACTAAAACACATTCTTTTCTTCCACAGGAGGGGGGGGGTGGGGGGATGGCAGTGGGTAAGATGGTGTCAAGCTATACACACTTCAGTTCTATTACCTAAACCTTAACTAAACTCCTGTGACCAGAATATAAATCAGACAAAAAAGAACCTCTTTGATGCCAATCTTACCTGAAAATGCAACCCAGAATGATCATCTTGCCCAGTTTTGGATCGAGAGGCAACTTGGCTAGCACACGGCCAAGCGGGGTCAAGTTTTCTTGTACGTCTAGAGCATGCATGGCTGTAGGAGTTCAACGAAGAAGAAAATATCATCTCTTGTTTAAAGGGAAGCTAGATGTATACATGATTCACATTCCATGCTGTGTCCCAGAACACTTGTAAAGTTGTTGTTGCTATATTTGGAATAATTTCACATAATTCTAGATTACATGCCTGATAAAGAAAAAAGGGTGTGGTTTATAATTTCTACACACTCTTTAAATTCAATCAAACTATTTAACTAGAACCACATGCCACACATCTCATACTTCCAGTAATCAGACTATAAAAGCTAAAACAATTCTTATAATAAATTACTTTACAGGAACTCGAAAGAAAGAATTAGCCACCAAGTCAGACACACAGCTGACTTTTGTTTTATACAAAATAAAATCTCATTTCTGTGCAAACATTTACCTTTGAGCCCTGCAACAGCCTCTACCACCGAATCTAGAGGGGGAGGTTCGATAGCTCTGTTGAGGAATTCTGTGATATCACCGAGGCGAAGCAGCTTGATGGTCAAGGCAAGCTCGTGGAGTGGGGTACGGAAGATCTCCGGCTCAGAGTGAGTGTCCAACCTGAAGGGGACAACAACAACAAAACATTGAGAACAATCAGTTGTTTAGAATAGAATGTTTATCTTCATTCATCACATCAAATAGATCCCAGACCAGAAGACAATGCAATAAATTATTAAGTAAGAGGGCAGTAGTCTTGATATTTTTGGTAAGTTTTCAGTCGAGTTGATGCTTGAAAAACTACTCAACAAGAACAACATCAGATAATGAGAGGGTGGGAGGTGCCTTAAGAAGGTGGGGGGGGTGGATATGTGGAGGCAGGGGTAGGGAAGGAGGTATCACAACCTCCAGGCTAATAGAAAAATTGGTCATCAAATTATTCATGCCATAAAGATAATTATGACAGTTTCGGTCAGATGCTGCTTCTAAAGTTACTTTCCATTTCCCAACTTTCCAAATACCATATAGTCATTTTATACCTGATACTTCTACCTGGTTTACCGGCAGATGTTTGCATTGTAGTAATATATTAGTTTCTGCAGCAATATTAATTAACTTGTAAATTAATCTAAGAAGATAGGAGGCTGAATCATTGGAAATCTCTCTCCCGAAACAACAGAAGATTGCAACATGTCCTCGGATGTTCGTTTGCATTATTCCAAAAAAAAAAGAGTTCTTACTTTTCCCATCTGGCCCTGCTGATCAGGTGGAAGCTAAAACCGGGCTGGACACGACCAGCTCTACCCCGCCTCTGCTCCAGGTTTGACTTTGATGCCCAGATGACAGCAAAGTTCATCATGTTGTTATGCGAGGTGAACAGCTTGACTTTAGCTCTGTCCAGAAAGAAAAAAGAAAAATATATGTAAAATGAGTCAGGATTCAGTTTAACTTCCAAGACAAAATTACAAATATTGTGGGGTGGGGGTGGGTGATACTGAGATATGAAATCATCACAAAATACACTACATTATCGCCCCACCATGAAACATGTATCAAAAAATGATCGCAGCATTATTTGAACAAGAAAGACGTTGTCAAGTTCACTCACAGCAGGCAAGGCGCACAGTGCGATCTGCATGATTAATTTATCCTTATGTTAAAATATCCTTAATGTGAAAATATGGTTACGTAGATTCTGTACTTCTCACATTTACCCTGATCCACCCTGCTCCCCCCTTAATTACTTTAACACTGGAAACAAAACACTTACTTGCATATGTCAATGACATATACCACATCATTGATAGTAATGCTTGTTTCAGCAATATTCGTTGAGAGGATAATCTGTTGAGAAATCAAATAAAGAAATATCGTAGAGTGGTAGCCTTTTATATATTTTTGAGTCCTCCACCAGTCTGTCTTCAGTATGAGATCCCTCTTTCATACAATTTGCAAGACCTGCAGGTGAAACTAGTATGAGAGATGACATTTCAATACTTTCTCTTTGTGTGTATGTGTGCTTGTGTGTGTGTATGGATACCATTAACCTCAAAAACAGCATTTTGCAATTTCTTTTTTTCAATCTTTCCCAGAATGACTCAAAATAACATTCAAATTAATCAAACTAAGGCTCCCTCACAAGATTTATTCAACAAGCTATGATCAAAATAGCGAGTATTGGTTAATTCAATTCCATTCTGAAAATTTGCAGTCACGACAGTACTAATCACAAACAAACTGCAATCAAACATTTGACGCTGTTCCTTCTTATTCATTTCAAATCAAATTTACTTGTTAAGCTGTTGAACTGCATAGCTTCAAAAGTTTGGTATGAAACAAATTGAAGTGTGAAGTCCTATTACCAAAACCTGCCGAAAAAGCCTCAGTAATATTTACACAATCCCGATCATGGAGTATCAACCATGTTTAAAGATACAATTGTTCTGAGTGCTCAAGCAGATTGATGTACTGAATTTATCAGGCCGATACCAAGTCCCAAAAA
>KN887012.1:29249-41545 GCA_000934455.1 Apostichopus parvimensis
ATCGCCCCACCATGAAACATGTATCAAAAAATGATCGCAGCATTATTTGAACAAGAAAGACGTTGTCAAGTTCACTCACAGCAGGCAAGGCGCACAGTGCGATCTGCATGATTAATTTATCCTTATGTTAAAATATCCTTAATGTGAAAATATGGTTACGTAGATTCTGTACTTCTCACATTTACCCTGATCCACCCTGCTCCCCCCTTAATTACTTTAACACTGGAAACAAAACACTTACTTGCATATGTCAATGACATATACCACATCATTGATAGTAATGCTTGTTTCAGCAATATTCGTTGAGAGGATAATCTGTTGAGAAATCAAATAAAGAAATATCGTAGAGTGGTAGCCTTTTATATATTTTTGAGTCCTCCACCAGTCTGTCTTCAGTATGAGATCCCTCTTTCATACAATTTGCAAGACCTGCAGGTGAAACTAGTATGAGAGATGACATTTCAATACTTTCTCTTTGTGTGTATGTGTGCTTGTGTGTGTGTATGGATACCATTAACCTCAAAAACAGCATTTTGCAATTTCTTTTTTTCAATCTTTCCCAGAATGACTCAAAATAACATTCAAATTAATCAAACTAAGGCTCCCTCACAAGATTTATTCAACAAGCTATGATCAAAATAGCGAGTATTGGTTAATTCAATTCCATTCTGAAAATTTGCAGTCACGACAGTACTAATCACAAACAAACTGCAATCAAACATTTGACGCTGTTCCTTCTTATTCATTTCAAATCAAATTTACTTGTTAAGCTGTTGAACTGCATAGCTTCAAAAGTTTGGTATGAAACAAATTGAAGTGTGAAGTCCTATTACCAAAACCTGCCGAAAAAGCCTCAGTAATATTTACACAATCCCGATCATGGAGTATCAACCATGTTTAAAGATACAATTGTTCTGAGTGCTCAAGCAGATTGATGTACTGAATTTATCAGGCCGATACCAAGTCCCAAAAAACATAGCAGTAGTTGCTACAAAGAACAATGAAGCCAGCACACATCAAAATTTCAACCCATGGCTTGAGAAATGTGGGATGCACACACCTCCAAAGCAAAATATATTTACCAAAGATATTCACTAAAGAAATAATTCCCTCACCTTTGTGACACCCTCTGGCACTGGCTCAAAGACCTTATGTTGTTCCTCCCTCGGTATCTGAGAGTGCAAGGGTAGGATGAGAAAGTCTCGACCTCCTAAGAGAGAAAGATTACAGAGAAACTTGCTTTTCTCCTAACCAGTGATAAATAAAAAAAACTTAAAAAGATTGGATAAATTATTGTTTAGAAGACGGCATTAAACTAGAATTCTGACCGCTACCAAACCAACTCGACCAACAGAGTATAGGATATGCAATCCTCTCTAAATTCTGTTATAACTAATCATTTTTCTGCTTTTTCAAAAACTGTTTCATAACGACAGTATTTCCCGCTCGCAATTTATTTATTTACGATGACAATATTCCTGTCGTACACAACACTAAAAAGAATGGCTTCTTTGTATATTAGTGGTATTTATAAAATTCTTTTATCCGTGAAAACAAATCATACTCTTCTTCCTTCCTTTCAAAGTGGTCCAAAATATTTCACTAACATTGAGTTTGGTATGGATATAAGGATTGCGGTAGACGTCAAAATCGTAATAATAATGAGCAATGTCCTTTCAAGATAAAGACTCACCGAATTTAGGATGTTCTTGAAGATGTCTCATCAAAACAAAGATCCAGTTCCAGCCCGGAAGAAATACCAACACTGCCCCCTGTGAATCTAGACTCTGAATGTAACCGAGGAGACCCTGACGGATAAAACGACAGTAATAAACAAAATTATACAAAGAAGCTTAATTAGCTAAAAATAATATTTGATTTTTATATAGCGCTTTACACCAGCGATAGGTCTCAAAGCACTTTACAGACGTTATATTACTCCTGGTCAATGATAACCTGTCCCAGAGACAATCCCTCCATTCGGCAGCAGTTATATACTTCGCCCAATGACAAGTTACCTCACAGATACCCATTTAACCCCTGGGTGGAGAGAGGCAATTGCGATAAAGCATCTTGCCCAAGGACACAACGTAATGAACTAGGCATGAATCGAACCAGCAATCCTTGTATCACAAGTCCGATGCCTTAGCCAATTGGCCACCGCGCTCATCTATGTCCAATATGCAGTGGTGTTGAATGCCAGGTCTGGCTGAAGAGACAATTATGTCCCAGGGCCCCATTTTCTAAGTCTTCAATTTTCCTAAAGTGTATCAGCCAAAAATGAGAATACATCATTCTTTATTCCATATTTCCCAAGTCCCCCTCAATAGACCCCAGGGTAGTAGACCCTACATGCCCCCCTTGGTAAGGGTTGGATGTTTTGGAAAGCCTGGGGTCTCTTAATCCATGGGAGGAGGGAGCTTACCTCAATGAGTTCAAAGTTCATTTCTTTCTCGCTCATCTGGGACATTGCCATTCTTGTTTGCTCTGAGTATTGGTTGCTCACTTTGGTATTCATGTTGACGTTGTCCTTGAAAGGAGTAGAAAAGGAAGAATGAAATCACGATAGATACAATGTGCACAAACTGTATTACTTTCACCCTCATTCTCCAAACCATAAATACATCACAAATAGTTTTCAGGCGAACAAACGTCATTCGCAACAATATTTTGTATCTTGTTAGTTCTTGGATCATTTTCTGTTAGCCACATGAGGAAATATTTCCAAGTATTTCAATAAAGACACAAACCCATCATCATCTACTGCACCTGGTCTTTGCAAACTTGTGATATTAAAATAATGGTGCTACTTCAGCTCCCTGTCAATGAATGCTTAAAAATGATGTGGCTGTGCGTTCACATTTGCACGGTTCATGGCATGAGATATAAAATACCACGTTAGTTAGAATCTAGGAATGAATGGAACTACTAATGCCCATGACTGCTATATACTATACATTGTCCCAATTTAGGAATCATTTGCATAAAATATTCCCAATCTCCACAACAACCCAAACAATTTTCTTGACACCTCTTAAGGGGGTGCACCGGATTCCGATCCAAAAAGGGACTATTTGGCCAATCAATGAACTCTTTTCGGTATATGCCCAGAATTATCTCTTGAGAAGATGTTGGTATTAACTTAAACTAGTAGTTGAGTATCAAATTTTTCCGACAAGTACAAACTTGTTACGAAGAAATGCAAACAATGAACGTAAATCTAAAATTCTTTCTTTGCTGCATTCTGAGCTTATTTTCACAAGTTGAAGATGAAGGAAGAGAAGTTTCTTTAGTTTTATCATTGTGCTCTCTGATTTTAATTTCCTCTTGGAAATATCCAGACCGGCCGGATCTTAGACTTATCCAGCCGGATACTGTGAAGGATCCAGTCAGATCCGGTTCTGGCCAGATGCAACAATTTGGATCCAGAGCATCCCTGTACATACTGTAGGCCTAGCAAATATCACCATATTAGGATTTATTCTTAAGTTTGCAATGAATTTTCTTGATTGATACTTAATATGAGTAAACTTCATAAAAACCTACAAACGATTCGCAATTTGGATAGCAAAGACACGTAGATGCTACCCATGGAGTTAATCGCCAAAGCATTTTCAAATAGACTGGTAAAAATAGGTAACGAATACCTCGTTGTCTGCAAATTCATCGTCGTCGTCATCATTATTTCGTCTTTTCTTCTTCTTATCAAAAGATGGAACAAAGTTCAGCATCTGGACCACATCTTCAAGATAATATTCTACGAGTAAAAGATAGCGATCGATTGTTAACAGCATCCACAGAAACTAACATGTATGTTGATATCGGGGATACTGAAACACCGCCATCACATGCCAGATTGAAGCATACAAATGTAACAGTCACTATACTGGTATTAACTAAAGTGCAATCGAGCAAGTCTCGACATTCTCCCCTATTTACTGGCAAAATGCCAGTTGATTTTGACTAGCATGGGGGCGGGGGGGGGGGAGGGTTACTGTTAGCTTTCTCTGACACAAAAATCAAAGCTTTTCTTCAATATTCCCAGTTTTGTAAACCGTTTACAAGGAACAACGCCAACACGTAAACAGGACTGTAGTAAGAGTCACAGGAAGTCTTTCAACATGCCGTGTAATGAAGTGAGAATTACCTTGCACGGGATACGATCTTCCAAACACCTCGATGATGGGGCATTCGTTGAAGTAATGACTGAAGAGTGAAGTGTCGACCGTTGCTGACATGAGAATCACCTTCATCCCAGGGTTAGCAGACAACATATCCCTCAGAACGACCAGTAGAAAATCAGTCTGTAAAGAGAATATAGAGCAGGGAAAATCTCAAGTCAAAATAGTCGGGGTTTCATTCGGCTTGTGAGAATCAAACAAAAAAGCTTTGTATAACATTTATTGTACTACACATCAAATACAAAATAAAAAAAAAAACACATCAAATATACAGTGGCAAGGGGGGAGGGGGGAAATTATGATGCTTTCCCCACCCCACCCCCCAGTCAGCACTGGTAAAACAAAACTAAAGCCCCCCTGCTCCTAAGTAGGCCTGTGATGTGCAATTTATGCACATTCATATGTGCCCTCCCTTCCCAAGCTGTTTGCTTGTGATCTACTCCCCCACCCTACCACCCCCACCCCTCGATTATTTACCCCATATAACGCAACATTTCAAGATCTACAGACATCCTTGTGATGGTATTAAAAGCACAAAAGTAACTGCTGTTAAACCTGTCAATGAGGGGCAATGATACTACACAGAAGTTTGACACCTGGTGTATCTTGTTCACCCAACTATTTGGGGGAAAATTAAAAAATTTGCAGCCCAGAAATGAAGACCTATCAAACTCACATTCAAGTCTCGCTCGTGAATTTCATCAACGACTACGTGGGATATGCCTCTCAGGCCTCCGATAAGCTTTCTAAGCAATGTACCTGCATAAAAAGATAAAAAAAAACCAGACTTGGAACAGCTTGATATCCACATCATTCCACAGCCTTGTAGTTGACGATCCCTTCAAAATGGAGCCTTCAGAACTCATTTAAGATATTTCTTTTTTCAATTTGTCAGAGTGAAAATGCATACATCATCCCACGCCCCGATCTATAATGCGACTCTTACCAACGGTCAGGAACAGGAGTGCTCCAAATGGTCTTGGTCTGATTGTATCAAATCTAACACTGTAACCGGTACTGTCTCCCAGGTCCTCTCCTCGTTCTGAAGCGACTCGTGTAGCTATGGAGATGGCGCTGATACGTCTAGGCTGGGGAAGAAACAGACAAATATTTCAAACGTGATCAAGATGCTATAATAATTGACCGATCCATCCTGGCATAGGCTGGTACGGATCCCGTAACTAACAACTTCTCTGTTAAGAATGTTCGTTAGAATTCAATGATATGTTATAAAATGCATGACCAAGGATCAAATTTCTGTTCAGTAAATGAGAGCTGCAAGGAATTCCAAGAGAAATTCAAGTTCTTTAGTTAATTGAAACACAAATGATGTTTCAGTGTTGATCTAATTCCAGTCTAGTCAACCAAACTGTTGCAAATTTTTTTGCTCGTAGAAAAGCTGTTTTACTCCCTAGTAAAATAGGCACTTTAATTAGTGAATTTAAATCTTTCTTTATCCAATACAGAAAATTTGAATCCCAGGTCTTGAAGTGCTGGTTATTTTAATGGCTATATGCCAATAGATTTTGCTGTCTGCAGGTAGAAAGTAGAGAAACATAGTCATTACGAACATTAACAAATGGTACACGGCTGAATAATCGTGGGTCAAAAGATTGGCCATGATTTCTGCACCTAACATGAACCCACTATTACTGCTTATTACCCACCAAACATTATTGTGGCTGCTTTCATAAGCTTGTACAGAAACTGCCTTATGTTGAAGTGCAGGATAAATGCCAGTGTAAACTTGATTTTAGCCAGTTGCCTTTGCATTTGTTTATAGTAAAATGGCTCTAAACTTGTGAACTACCAGGCATGTTTCCTACAAAATGGATATTTTATTTCATTTCATTTGCAAGCCTTTTGCATAATATCATCATTCTTGGTGCACTTTTTTTGGACTGATAAATTAATAAGTAACAGACGATGTTTTCATGTACCTTCAGCCTTTTTTCAAAGGATTACTGTATGGACATGCTCACCAAAACCATGCCTCAGGACCCAAATATGAGACTCATCTAGGGACAACCACACCGTGGTTGCCAAGGAAACAGTTTGGAAAGCAGGGATGCATGGTACCAACAGAATGTAGCAACGTCAGCATAAAAAAAACAATTTTAAATCACCTCCATGCTGCTTTTCTCCACAAAAAATGTCCTCTTACCTGAGTGACAACGATGTTACAATAAGCTCCTCTGCCTCTCTGAATGTAATCGTCTAAGATAAACTGAGGGACCTGCGTGGTTTTACCGCATCCTGTTTTGCCCTTTATCACCACCACCGGATTCCTGTCGATAGCTTCCAAAATTTGTTCTCTGGTTTGCCAAATTGGAAGGGATTCCCTGTCACCTAATATCTAACAGAGTGTCAAAGACAAAAGAGCTTCTGAATTCAGTATAAACGGAATGACCAGACATTAAAAACTCAATCATTTGAACCAAAAAAGAACGTCCTTTACAGCTTGTTTTCAAAACGAATATAATGGACCAGACACATTAAATTTTCACGTCTGAAAATTTCCATCAGTTCTGCTTTGACAATAGAACATTTCAATTTGATTTGTCAATATTTACGCCAAGACTAGAAATTAGGTCCAACAAGAAAAAGCATGAGCATGTCTCAAAAGTTCATCTTACAGGAAAGGTCAATCAGAAAACATATTCTAGCAGATTTTTTCTTGTGCTAGAGAAGAGAGCAGCTATTTGACTAACATACAACAATAGCTTCAACTCACTTCTAGCTAATTGGATGACAACAAAGACAACTATTCCATGCAAGCAGCTATTACAAACCTAACAAATTTCTTGAGAGACCAGATTCAGACCTAACAAAATTTCTTGAGGGATCAGATTCAGACCTAACCCTTTTTTTTAAGAGACCAGATTCAGACCTAATCAATTTCTTGAGAGACCAGATTCAGACCTAACAAATTTCTTGAGACCAAATTCAGACCTAACCAAAATTTCTTGAGAGACCAGATTCAGACCTAAAAAATTTCTTGAGAGACCAGACTCAGAACTAAAAGCAAACAAAAAATCCTTGGAGACCAGATGCAGACCTAACAAATTTCTTGAGAGACCAGATTTGGACCTAACAGATTTCTTGAGAGACCAGTTTCACTGCTATTCACTTGACATTTCATGATGCAAAAATTATGCAGTCTCATTGATTATTGTCATTAATGAACATTGCCTATATAACATTGTAAATAACTAACAGTATGTAAGAGCATATCAACACAAAATCTATAAGACTGCTTCAATTTCTTATCTCACATAATGAAGTATGGAAGATCTTACCCCTTCCATGCCATGGCCTGAAATTGATAATTCATGATTTCTCATAATATCTGCACTGATATCATCCAAAGTCATCTGAAAGAGAAAATAAATAAAACAGACATTTAAGGAAACAACATACCCACATAATTTCAAGGTGGGTATTAAGGAACTCACATGATATCTCAACAAAAATGAAAACAAAATTTATCAGACTCTTGAAAAGATTAAGATTTGGATATCATCTTCTCTTTCTTACAAACTGCTGGACTCCTAGACAATCATTCCAAATCAAGATTACATGACAATTTTGTGGAAACTTTATGATTTTTGTCACAACAAGTACCGTTTATCACTGGTTAACGATTAACTTGATGAGTCCCTTGTGGGGCACAAAATCCCCAATGGGGCAACTAATGTTCACTATGCACTTACATATTACTATAGCATACACATGAAAACAACACAGCACTAAAGTATGTTGCTGACACAACAAGACATGGGAGACTATCATGACTGAGAAATGCTTATCTTTGACATCAGAAACATTTGTTACAATTAACTGCTACTCACAGATACCAATGGGCCTTCGTCGATGTTACACCCCAGCCAGGCGTTCCAGTTTGCCTGAGGGGGTGACCAAGACACACCGGTATACGGCACTGCTCTCTCGGGATTGTCCTCGATAGCTTCTGTCTCTTTTGTCAGTGGGACAGATTCACCCTGAAAATGTAAAGAGGGTTTGTTTATCATTTTTTCTCCCCTCATTTCCACAAGTATTGCAGTTCAAGCTGTACAAGGGTCATTATTTATGCGATTTCTTTTCAGGCTCTCTGAGACCAGGACTCGAATCCAGGCTATTTATAAGAAAAAGCACTTGCATTTTGCAGTGCAAAATTAAATGTTGCTCTGTAATAAATCAACGAAAATGTAACTTTAAATTTGATTTTCAGCCTGTCGATTTTGCAAGCCTTGGCGACTGCTAGCAAGTGCTAAAATTGTGAAATTCATAGGCCTGAAGAAATAATTTTAGATGTTGGGAGCATTATGCAGAGTATTATCACATAGTGGCAGGGTATGTTGTTAATGATCTTATATCATCCAGTAACCTGGCTACATCAAACACAGAGACAAGTTCATTTTGTAGCCTTCAAATAACACTTGAAAACAAAACTCTTGCTTTCTTTTCTAGTTAACACCTCAATGAAACTTCTACAGATGTTCCACAAAGGAACACAAAGGAATATGCAAAAATGTTGGCAAAGAAAACACAGATAAACATAATCTTAATAAACTAATTAATCTCTAACTTGAGAACATTTTTTTGTTGTCATTATTTCGATATAAAGTCACTTGATTTTGTTGCCCCTGCCTGCTCCCTCTTTGGTTTAGAAAAAAACAAAAAACAATAGTCAGACTTTTCACACCTCACTTGGAGGAGGAGGAATTATAATGCCTGCTTCATCCAGTACTTGAGAAACTTGGTCTTCCACAGCCGGGTCCAAGGAAACGTCGTACGGTTCCAACTGTGAAAGCAAAACAGACAAAACCTAAACTTGATAATTCCTCTATGTGAATGATTCTTCAAGGTAGGTTGTAAAAAACACCTAGCATATATACGCTGTGTTTGTTTCTACAAAGAAAGATCCCTAATTAAGTGCAGTTCCATTGCACTGGCCAAATCGAAAAACTTTGGTCATATTTACAACCAATGAAACCTAGCATCTGTGGGATAGTGGGTTTTGAGCCCTGAACCCTCAACAGTGATGAAGGTGGGTTTATCATCTAGTAGCAAAACACAGTTTTCACATTATGCAAAGTGGTAAAAAAAAACACAAATCCTACGAATGAGCCAAAAATCCATCTGTATAATTTGTATAATTATTTGCCACAAAATGGTAACTCTGGATTGATTCATAAAAAAATAAAAACAGACAGAGGCCAAGGCCAACATACATACTGCTTTTTATAGTCTCATATTTTTCACCATGCCCCACTCAGGAACAATTTTATTTGATAAAACATGGTAAAAGGTGATGCAAGCAGGACAAGGTGCCACCTTGCCCTCCCCTTGCCCTAATTAAAGCTGAGGCCACCCCCTCTACCCCTCCAATTGAATCGTTCATCACACACGTCCTTGACTTCATCCCATTATCCTCTATGAAAACCTTGATATTACTGCCCTCCCCTAATTGGTGCCCTGGACCCTTTCTCATCTAGCCCTTCCATAAGGAAGGGCCAAATGACCATCACTAGTGAATGGCTTACCATCATCCCCTGCTCTAGTTTCACCAACCTCCCCCCCCCTCCAACCCGCATCTCCCTCCCACACACACGCACATATAGACACATCTATTAAACACAATCATATTCAAGAAAATCTTGCAAAATATATCTCTTTGCTTAGCCTATCTAAACACATTTCGTATTTCATCTGAATAATAAGGTGTGGAATAATTCTTCAAGCTACTGATATCAAACAAACTAGTCAAAATAAATGCACCTTGTCCGATTTCACTTTCTTCTTCTTCTCACCAGAGAAAGCTTCAATTTCTTTCATGTGATACAACTGTCGTACAAGTGAAAGAGCACACGAGAGCGACGCCATTTTCTTGTTCGATCCTTGCTCTCTACCATGTATATCTATGGAGAGAAATATATATATATATTGAACATTATCTCACATCACACGGTACAGGAAACATTTGAACAGGTGTTGGTATTATCTGACTCTTCATCGACTCACCCAGCTGTACAATTTTGAAAGCAGTCTAGCTTCATTACAGTAAATAACTAATTGTTCATGTAACTTGAAAGGAGAAACACAAAGTTGTGACAGACAGACTGAATTTAACCTACAACTACACGGGACAGGCCAAATCATTGGGACAGAGGGATTCCCTTAAGACGTCAGCAGCCTTTTATGTGAGGTCTTCCAATAGGCATGAGGGAGGGGCTCCCAATGACTTGCTGACAATGAAAATTCATCAAATTTTATGTGACCATTTTAATCCACCAGGACACATTTTGGAGGTGAGAGGACCTCAAGAAATGGATTAATCATAAGTTTATTCAATACAGACTGTTTGATAATTAGTTTTATAGGATTAGTTGTATAGGATTATCTGTATTGGATTTAGCTGTATAGGGTAAGCTGTGTAGGATTATCTGTATTGGATTAGCTGTATAGGATTATCTGTATAGAATTAGCTGTTCGATTTATTTATCTGGTGTCAAGTTGTTCCTCACAATTTATGTCTGTTGGCATATTTGAAAACATACTTCCTATATTCACAGGACCCCCTGACTCAAGAACACAAGGTGACCAAAGGTAATTAAACTTACTTCTTCTGAGTCTTGGAACATAGAAGGACATCTCTGCCACAAATGATCTGTCCAGAGGAATGACAGTGATATCATCAGATCAAGAAATTACAAATAAGCTATCAGATTCTCAAACTTAACTTAAAGGTTAAATTGGTATGCAAGAATTTAATGCAAACTTCACCAGGATGCTTAGAATATGTTCTTCTTTTCATCAGTCAAAAAAATTAAGTTTCATCTGGACTATCCATTAAATACTGGTCAATCACAGCAACAAATGCCTCCCTGATTTCTAATCTAAACTATTTGCTAAATTATGCTATTACATAGGACATTAGTAACATAGGTATATCTACAGCATGTTGTAGGCCTCGGTTTAAGGCAAGGGTTGCCTAACTGGGGTGCATGAACCCCCAAGGGGTGCGTGAGTCCATCCCAGGGGGTTCCTGAGACGTTTCTGAAAGTCAAACCTAGAGTACTTTTTGTTGAACTAAAATCTGATATATCATATAATTTAGTAATGTACAAAAGTCGTACCTATCGACAAACTCTTTTTGGTTTTTTTCATTACAATATTACACTATGAACTTGATCTTTTACAGAGCACTGTTATGCGTATTATAGTATAATGATGACTCAGATCGTGTCTCGAAAAATTGGGGGTTTCGTGGACAACTCTGACAGCCACAGGGGGTTCGTGGGGGGATAAAGTTAGGGAAACCCTGGTTTAAGGTCTTAATGCTCATTTGAAATGTAACAAAATATCTGGGTTTCAAAGATGTGTTTATGACATCAAGGAAATGATTATTAAAACAATTTGGCCAGTGCTCTGGTAAGTAAATCAATGGCTAGCGTCTTTACCTCGCAAATGCTACCAGGCTGGTTTTAACACTTGAAATATATACGTTTGAATAATGTTTGGTAAATTCCCATTATCAGGTTTTCATGCTGTATTATAACAATTGTATGTAATGTTGACTGTTTTTAACAGGACTGACCATAACATTTTCAATCACCACCACAGTGCTGCAATGCATCTCATCCTCTGTCTTGCTCTTGCGTGTGCCAAAAGGAATAATTCAGTGCTCTTAACAACATCTACAAGAGTATCTCCATGAATGCACACAAATAACAGAGACCATCTGAGTTGTATGAATCCTGCTTCACTAAAGGACACTTTCTGAAAAGGGTACAGCCATATGTAATGCACTCAATAGAAGGAATCATTTAGTGAAATCGCAGAGTTCAAGGTTCACATGATCTATATATATATACATTATGACAAGTCTGGTATGGCCCTTAACATTTTCATTTTGTGTCACATGAAAGTCTGAGAATTACTGTATATCAGTGCTGACTTTGTGGGTGACTTGCTTGGTATTACACCACAAAGTTAGCACCATTAATTGTCAATACTTCCCAGACTCTAATGTGAGTGAATGTATATCAGTGCTGACTTTGTGGGTGACTTGTTTGGTGTAACACCACAAAGTTAGCACCATTAATTGTCAAT